>OX375878.1:99608071-99688071 GCA_947359465.1 Metellina segmentata | reverse complement strand
CATAGAATCTTCAGAATTTTGCGACAAACAGACAGACAAACACTTCCTTTTATAATAGTAGAGATTCATCTACGGATCACACAAAAAAAGACATTATTTTTTATCGCGTTTTGGCAACACTGTACGATTATTTGTTCACCACGAAGCCTCGCACCTCAATTTAATTTATAACGCTATCGGATGAAATTTTATTGAAAAAAAAAATGAATATTAGTCGAGCTGCTGCAGCTTACAAACAACATGCTGGGTATTGGATTTCCAAGGCAGCGCTCACATTTCGAGTCAAAATGTTCTCAAAGTTTTCATTTGTATTCCAAATTGTTCGTGTTGTGATTCCAGAGGTACTGTATAACTTTTCTGCGTTACAACAAATTTATGTTTGAAAAATATTTTTTTGGAATATCATATTTTGTAAAATATCTCTTCTGCTAAGACACATGCCTTCATTGATGCGAACGAAGCGAGTAAGGTTCGTGCAGCGAACCAATGAGAATTGCAAAGCAATCCTCTGGGGGGTTGGCGAGCGTTAGCGAGCAGGCGGCGGGCCTCCTAATAGAGAAATATAAGGCAACCACGAAAAAACCACATATGATACGTATACTGTTCAAGGTACTAAGTTCTGATTCGAAAATATGATATTGACACTAAACATGATACTAAATTGAGATATGCAAGTGTGATACGTATACGGTTTCTGGTACTAAATTCTGGTGCGAAAAATATTATATGTATACCATGATGGCCCTAAAACATTTTCCAGGTGGTGAGAGACCTCCTAGTTGTGCCTCCATGCCTTATATTTCAGAGCAATAAGATCGAAAGCACTACTCGCGTGTACGCGAGTCATAAGTCGACATTGTTATTTTACCATCAACTAAAACTTTAGTGAATTAAGTTGTACTTATATCTATATAAATAAGAATGAAGTGTTTGTTTGTACATTGAATATTTTTGACCCATTTCAAGTTTTCTATCCGTTTTGGACCCTTCTGATGCCAAATTACTAATTGAGTTGAACATGAAAAGAACTTAAGTAAGAGGGAATTCCAAATTTCCCTTAAAATAGTCTTTTGTAGTTTTAACCTTAATGTCACCTTTCGTCATATTGTAGCTTTGTCTTACAGCAAGGGTGCGATGTATGTGAAATGTATTATGTCCATGAAGGAATAGGCATGTGTAGGATTTGTATCCTACGTAAGTGGTAGAAAATATAAAGATGGCGAAAGGTGTTAAAATATTATTTAACTCTACGAAAAACGTTAGTCATTATGTATTTTCATCGTCTCTTGAATCTAGAGTAAACCAATTCAAACTGAATAAAGTCGGGTATTTCGCTAGTATAAAATAATTTTCACATTTCACTTATATTAAGTGTATCGTAAGGTTTTTCTGCGAGAGATATTTGCGCATGCGACCATCTGGTGTTAAAAAACTAAAAGAAATCTCATATTCGCCTAAGTATTTTAGTTATGTTGTGTTATTGATGTTTAGTAAAAATTACACATACTGAATGTACAAACAGCTATAGTTTTCTCCGTGCAGTATTTATTTTCGGCGTTCCCCCCCCCCCAAAAAAAAAAAGCCAGCTCCCCGTGCCGTCGTACTGCTCGCTCTACCCTAGGACCACCCTCTCTACACTAGGCCACCCGCTCTACACTAGGACCACGCGCTCTACACTGGGGCCACCCGCTCTACACTAAGGCCGTCCGCTGTATGTATCCTACACATGATACTAAATTGTGACACGTTATTTTGTTGAGTAAATTGACTATTTTGACTGGCAGTTTTTGGAATTGCCATACACTTTCAATAAGTATTACAAAATATCTAACCATTTACGTAAGCAAACACATGTATTTATGTAAACTTTAAAATTTTATGTTTGCGATTCGTTTTATGAAAGTCAAATGTAATGCAAAGTTCAAAATATTACGATACTAAAATCTCCAAATGGCTTTCTGAATTACTTTGAAGAAAATACAAAATAAGTGCTTGAATTTCAAAATTACAAAGCTATCGTTCATGAGGTATAAAAGCGCGACGTCTGAGAGTAATACTGGCATAAGTGCATTAAATGAGACAGAGAAATCACTTTACTCAGTTGGTGCATGAAATTGAGTGTTTTTAATCAATTGAAAAGTTAATGGGTTTTCCATCAAACGCCACACAATGGATTCCGAAAATTACTTTTGAAAACTCGTGAATTGGAGTGTATCTTCTCTTTAAAGTTACACTCAGTGCGGGAGGAAATTTATTAAAAGTATAATTATCCGCTGGTGGGTTTCGAAATTGAACAAAAAGTTTTGTAGAATTCCAAAATAGTTTTCCGCGATCAAATGGGATCTCAGGTATTTAACTCTTCCTTCTGAAATGGAGTTAGACTGCATTGCTATGAAGTTATGCATCTTGAGATAATTGATGCAGGTAAGCAATGTTAGAAAATCGAGTGCTATTTTAAAAGTCTCTTTAATGTACGTACGTTGCATCTTTGAACCAAAGTCAAGCCATAAACTGATTGGACATGCGCACTATGTTAATGGCTGGTTGGTTGGTGTCGTGTCCAATCGAAGTCGAGTCAAATTACTCCATGTGCCGAAATCACGGCCCTTGCAATGTCCACAATTTTGTTGCTATAAAGATTTTCCTGGAAGGGAACTTCGTCAATGGCCTGTAAGTCACTATGTTAATGTACTAACTAAATAACTGACTAACACCAACACACTTCCGTGCCTAGTGTCGCATGTTTCTGTACTAACTAAATAACTGACTAACACCAACATTCTCCCCTGCCTAGTGTCGTATGTTTCTGTACTAACTAAATAACTGACGAACACCAACACATTCCCGTGGCTAGTGTCGTATGTTTCTGTACTAACTAAATAACTGACGAACACCAACACACTTCCGTGCCTAGTGTCGCATGTTTCTGTACTAACTAAATAACTGACTAACACCAACATTCTCCCCTGCCTAGTGTCGTATGTTTCTGTACTAACTAAATAACTGACGAACACCAACACATTCCCGTGGCTAGTGTCGTATGTTTCTGTACTAACTAAATAACTGACGAACACCAACACACTTCCGTGCCTAGTGTCGCATGTTTCTGTACTAACTAAATAACTGACTAACACCAACATTCTCCCCTGCCTAGTGTCGTATGTTTCTGTACTAACTAAATAACTGACGAACACCAACACATTCCCGTGGCTAGTGTCGTATGTTTCTGTACTAACTAAATAACTGACGAACACCAACATTCTCCCCTGCCTAGTGTCGTATGTTTCTGTACTAACTAAATAACTGACGAACACCAACACATTCCCGTGGCTAGTGTCGTATGTTTCTGTACTAACTAAATAACTGACGAACACCAACACATTCCCGTGGCTAGTGTCGTATGTTTCTGTACTAACTAAATAACTGACGAACACCAACACACTTCCGTGCCTAGTGTCGCATGTTTCTGAACAAACTAACACCAACACACAATGCTGTGTATGTTTCTTTACAGAAAACATCTAGGTGTGCATGATTATTTCAGTCTACTAAGGTGGGTAGGTATTTTTATTAACGTCGCACTGGGGCTACACAACGGGCTATCAGAGACGATTCGGGATCAATCACCCAAGGAAGAGATCCTAAGACAACACCACGTAATTTTGAACCACGGTCAGGTCCCTAGATAACACTTGGGCTTGGCATCCCACTCTCCAAACTTCCGCCCTACTCTAACGTCAGGACATTTGAGGACACAGCACATTTAACGGGTAGCAGACCCTTTGTACGCTACGGTATTTGGTTGGATACTCGCAACCCTCTGGTTGCTAATCTGTTAATCTTCCGAGCGGGATACTGTGGCCCAAGGTCAACTCTTATGAAAGTCACACGTTGGACAGCATCAATTCTATGACTCTAAATAGGCACTGGAGGATTGCGAGTTCGAATCCAATCAAACAAAGTCTAGTACAAATCAGGATGGTGCACGTTTAATCTATCGTGGGCTCAAATGTCCTCACGTTGACGTGAAGTTTGGAGAGTGGGGTGCACGCTCAGATGTGGCCTCGTCATCTGACCGTTGTTCAAAATGACTTGGGATTGTACTCGGATCTTTTCTTTTAGAGTTAATCCCTTACCGTCGCTAATAACCTGTTGTGATCTTCCAGTATAACGTTAATTAACTACCTTCTGAAGAACAGCAATAATTTATTTTATACTGACGGTAGATGTATATAAAACTCTTAAACTATAAAACCATCAACTTACTAAAGCACAAAACTATAGCAGCATAGTACAGCTTTTACACTACTCCTTATAAAATAATGATATAAAATTTTCTATCACCGTTTGTAAACTTAGATATGAATTTAATAACTCTGAAATCATACTAAAAAAATCTTCTGTAATATTCTTCACATTGCTTAAGTAAAGTTTTTTTTTAAACATATTATATATATATATATAAAAAATGTTCACAACGCATGTATGTAAATTTCTTGTTATAACAGGAATTTTTGTATCTACAAAACGTTTTCCAGAAACGCTATGAAACGCTAAATACGGAAACGTGTCCTGTATAATTTATTATATAAAAAGTAACAAAATTTTTTATCTTAACTTTAAGTTGCTACTTATTAAAAATTGAAAACTCATATGTAATAATATTTAACTGTCTTGTTTGTAATGTATAGTGAACATGTTAATAGGCCATTTTTCATATTCTACATAACAATTTTCAAATTTTAATGGTTTATCCACTATTCAAGAGGTTATTGTGTTATCTTAAGCCTCTTTTTTATATTAAGCTAAGCGCTCAATCCAACAGTCATTTTTTTTATCCTCTTTAATACTTTATATTTTTAACTTTTTTCCTTACGGGGAACACATTTCTGTGGCTTACTACTATGTTGTTAGTAGCCTCTTCAATGCATTACCACTTGGTGTGTGAATATTTCTAATAAACAATTACTTTTTTACTGTATCGCTGGTGCTTGAAACTATTTCTATTATTTTTAAAAAATAATTTAAGACTTGCTTTTTTTTACGCTTGTAAATTGTCTATAATGTAGCATAAGTATTCCATTCATTAGAAAAACAGAAGATTTTTTTCAACATCCCTTCTACGAATGTTGAAGAATACTTCTGGAACTTGATTATTCCATCTCCGATATATACTTAAGCATATGTTTACATTATTATTTTTATCTTATTATAACTAAATATAACTTCAATACATTTAAAAGTTCACAGTCATCATTCTAAAGCAATCTAAAGAGGCAAGCAAAATATTGAGGGAAACTTCTTTCGAATTTATTATGTATGTATTTATTCATAGTCTTATGTAAAATGGCGTTACATGTTTCGAAAAAGACATCTACTACGCAATTTGCTTTTGACTTCACTTTTTATGACTGTTTGTTGCAGAGAATTGGGATTTGTTGAAGTTGCTTGTGCATTGGTGCGACTCTGAATTTGAAACGGAAAAATCAATTTCCCTTAAACGAAAGCCTGCGTTTTGAAACAATTTATTTAAATGCATTCCGCCTTCCTGGAGTAAGGGAATTATTAAGTACTACAGATGATACTCTGAACATGGTTTCGGCATCCATTAACAACGGAACAAGGTTGTGCTGTATTTAAAAGTATTTTGAACTGAAAAACACCATCGCATACACATAATTCTACTTAGTCTTCCGAATGATGGGTTTAATGTAATTTATATTCAAATTTTGACATTGTAGCCTTGATCGATCATTATTAATGTCAGATGATTCATTAAAGAAGTATCCTCGTCATTAAGTGAAATGGTATGTTCCTTTTAATTAATATATTTAAGCTTGAGTAAGTACCATTATTAATTAATTCTTGATTTTTTTTCTCCTGTACCAACCAAATCCTTACAAAAACAATCGTATTTTTTAACACTAGTTCTTGAACACAAGCATAATTGAAATGCATTTTTTTCATACAAATGAAATAAACGAGTTATTCTTTTTCTATCACAAAAATATGAAGTACATTTTTTCTTTCAATGAAACAAACATGTGGAGTGTAATGAAGTAGAATTCTTCGTTCGCCTAAATTTCCACATGTTTCTTTCCAACTAATTTATATTCAATTGATTGGTTAGGTTGGATAGTGTGGCGTAAGGTAATGTTTTACTTCCCCTCGTATTTAGCTATATTTACTAAATCGGTACTAATTTAGCTAAATAACTATAAAGTGTTTTGGTGCGTATTGTAAGCAAGCATGGTTCCTGCAGAAAACCAATGAAAATTGTTAATCAATCTTCAGATATTGAGCTCTTTATGATAAATAGCTGTCGAAATTACTCTAATGAGACTCGTATTTATAACTGAATTATTTTCTAGACCCTTTCACTGTTTCGTGGACTGAACATCGTGGTGTTAAGAAGTACCTGAACAGTCCAATATCCTTTTTATTAAAACCGTTCCAGGTTTGATCTTCGTTGATTTTTTTTATAGTTTCTTCGAACTATTGTTATGTAGATAGATATTTCAATTAACGTCGCAGCGGACAACACAATGGGCTATTGGTGACGGTCCGAGATCAAAACCCGAAGGAGATCAACCTAGGACAACATCACGTAATTTTGAACCACATTCAGATGACAAGGTCACACCTGAGTTGGCACCCCACTCTCAAACTTGCGTACCAGGCCAACGAGAGAGACATTTTAGGCCACGACCGATGTAACGTACACCAGTCCCTTTTGGACACGTTGGTCTTTGGTCGAATTTGAACTCGCAACCCTCCTGTTGTTAATCTGTTACTCTTCCAACCGGTCTACCGCGACCCCTTTAATTTTCTTGGACTGAACAGCAGGATATTGTCTGAACAGAACTTGAATATCTGAACAGTCCCCGATATTCCTTTTGTTAAAAAACCCTGTGCCATCTTTCAACTGCGCGCTTTCTTCGATCTTCGTTGATTTTTTTTATAGTTTCTTCGAACTATTGTTATGTAGATAGATATTTCAATTAACGTCGCAGCGGAGCAACACAATGGGCTATTGGTGACGGTCCGAGATCAAACCCGAAGGAGATCAACCTAGGACAACATCACGTAATTTTGAACCACATTCAGATGACAAGGTCACACCTGAGTTGGCACCCCACTCTCCAAACTTGCGTACCAGGCCAACGTGAGAGACATTTTAGGCCACGACCGATGTAACGTGCACCAGTCCCTTTTGGACACGTTGGTCTTTGGTCGAATTTGAACTCGCAACCCTCCTGTTGTTAATCTGTTACTCTTCCAACCGGTCTACCGCGACCCCTTTAATTTTCTTGGACTGAACAGCAGGATATTGTCTGAACAGAACTTGAATATCTAAACAGTCCCCGATATTCCTTTTGTTAAAAAACCCTGTGCCATCTTTCAACTGCGCGCTTTCTTCGATCTTCATTGATTTTCTTATTTATAGTTTCTTCGGACTATTGCAAGGATATTAAACAAGTAACTCCAAATAATGCGTGTATGCATATTACAATCTGAATGACGTAAAGGTGATTAAAAAACTTGTTGTGAACACTGCGATAAGAAAACTGAGCTGCATATAAAACTTAGTCTCGGGGAAATGATTGGCAGGTGGGGTATATTGCCCACAAGGTCCAACCTAACTAACCGGAAAGAGACTACGTTGCTGACGTCATCATTTCCAGTCATTTGGGAGGTTCACCTTTCAGTGAATGTTCCAGGGCTCCGAATTGGCGGACATCCGATCGCCATAGAAATCAAGCGCTGTTTCCCAAGAAACAAAGCTTATCGAGGACATGTACTCTTAGGTATTGCTTACTTTATCCGCAAGTCATTTAATGTTAAAATCTCGAAACGGTAGCACCACGGAATGCTGTCATAACTCAAAAAATCATGTATTCCTGAAATACAAAAATCTAATTGTAATTACATTGCATTGAATTGTAATGAATATCTTCAGCTTAGAGAAGAAACTCATAAACTGGTAGGGCCGGGGTAGCCCTGTTAGAAGAGTTACGGTTTAGCAACTGGAGGGTTGCGAGCTCGGATCCAACCCCAAAGACCGGTTGTGTAGGGGGGGGGTGCAC
This sequence comes from Metellina segmentata, assembly GCA_947359465.1. Classification (NCBI taxonomy): domain Eukaryota; kingdom Metazoa; phylum Arthropoda; class Arachnida; order Araneae; family Tetragnathidae; genus Metellina; species Metellina segmentata. The sequence goes on along the minus strand of OX375878.1, from coordinate 99,679,984 downwards.
GTTAAATCGGTCGTGGCCTCCCTCACGTTGACCTGGTGTTGAAGTTTGGAGAGTGGGATGCCAACTCAGATGTTGCTCTCGTCATCTGAATGTGGTTCAAAATTACGCGTTGTTGTCTTCGGATCTTCCCTTCGGATATGATCCGGGATCATCAAAAATAGCCCGTTGTGTTGCTCCAGTGTGACGTCAATTAAAAATACCAATAGGGGAGAAGGGGGCTAGTGTGGACAACTTGAATAATTCTGCTATTTGTCAGTCAAAATCTCTCTGCAAGTTTTTGCAGAATAGCAACACTGATATAAACATCCATATGCAGTTGAATGACAACACACTTGATAGTTCAGTAGCAATTTAGAAAACAAGGTTTTCATGGTGGAAAAGTAAGTTCTTGATTTGTTTTTTAATTACTAGATAAGACTATTTTAATTCAATATTTAAAAAAAAAAGATGACAGTATGTTTTAAATGAATGTATTCAATAGCTATTTTGATATTCACTTTTGCTCTACATGGTTTAAATTAACCAGTTGTAAACCTAAATAAACAAATGCCTCCATGGGGCTAATGTGGACACATGGTGGTGGGGCTAATGTGGACATATCCACACTAGCCCTTTTTAGCATTCATTGGTAAAAACATAGATAAAATATTATATTTTAGGCTGTTAATTAAATACGATTGTTAACGTCAAAAATTCATTCACAAATAAGTCTATTTTTTACTTTCTAGGCTTTTTTGTACTAAGTTAAAAAGATTTTTGAGAAAAAGTAAATTAATTTACAAGGAATTGTATTGTTTTTACACCCAAAGCAGCTCTTCTAATAAACAGAGTGAATATTTCTTTTTCCTAGATGTAAAGGACATATCACAAATCTCAAGAAATGATATTGTAGTTAAATTACCATCACCAAATGTTTCCGGTAGCACAATTCGCACTGCATCTCAGTTGACATTTAATGTTAATTAATCTAAAAACATAGCAAAATAGAAGCATAATTTTATTTCTACATTAATATAATTTTCCCACTAAATAAAACTTAAAAATAGCTTTCTATTGTGTTGCTTTGTCTTTGAAGTAGATCTATAATACAGTACAGTTCCTATTTACAAATATACTGGGCTTAGCATTAATTAAATATGCTTTGTTAAGATTAAGATTTTTAAGGAATTATACTGTTTACGTTAAAATTGATTCCATTATGGTTTGTTTGCACAATTTTATGGGTTGTATTACATTGTGTAATCAGTATTATAATTTGTCCACACTAGCCCCATGACATGGGGCTAGTGTGGATAAAAACAGCATTTTTTTAAACAAAAGATTATTAAAAGCTATATTGCCAAATACTTTAATATATCAACCAAATTAAAAGTAAAAGGGTACATTATAGTAAAAAAAATAGTTGATATGTCAAAAGTGATATTTAGTATATTTTTTTGCCAAATTTGTGAAAATTGTCCATATTAGCCCCCTTCTCCCCTACTATTAACTGGCATTTTTCGGAAAGGCGTTATTTTTAACAAGTACGTATTTTCATTACGATGAGAAACGGATGACATTTTGCAATTTATCATACTGTAATATGTATAACTCTTTTAAAATGCTTATAATTTTTATTCTTGGCCTAAACGCTAATAGTAAGACTTTTAAATCTTAATAGGTTGTTGTGAAATATGTTCTTTTGACAATTCACGAATTTCTGCTCCAGGCAGACGATGTATTACAGTTTAAATATTGCTTAATTTAGGTTTAGGACAAAATTTTGACGATATTTCTTTTTGACATAAAAAGGAGGTGTAGATCTCTTTTCGATCCTTTTCAAGTCAAAAGGTTTTTACTTACACAAGATAAGAGTATCACGATCTGAAGTTACAAGAGTTTTTAGAAATTAACCTAAATTAAACTAAGAAGAACGTCATTACAAACAACGGCGACAATGAAACGCGTAACTTCAACAAGCACAATCGTGGTAAATTAAAAGTTAAGTGAAATAAAAATTACTAGGGGGCCTGCCCCCTGCTCGTTAACGCTCGCCAACCCCCAGAGGATTGCTTCGCAATCCTCATTGGTTCGCTGCGCGAACCTATGCTCGCTTCGCTCGCCTCAATGAAGACATGTGTCCTAGCAGAAGGGATTGTTTACAAAATATGTTACCAAAAAAATGTTTTTCAAATCTAAATTTGCTGTATTACAGAAAAAATATATACAGTATCTCTAAAATCAGAATTCAAATGAAAACTTTGTGCAAATTTTGACTCGAAATGTGAGCGTTGCTTTGGAAATTGAATACCCAGCATGTTGTTTGTGTGTACATTTTCCCAGCACTCAAACGAACCACACTTTTTCATTGAGTTTGTTGCCGAAAGTTGTAGTGCAAGCGTCTTGTTGAAGTATAATTGTTGGCCCTGAAAAGGACCGTTTTTTAAATGGCCCTGAAAAGATCCTCCACTTTCTTTGATTTCTATTATAAACTAACTGCAACAGCTCATTAAAATTTCCTTTTTTTTTTCAATGAAATTTCATCCAATAACGCTATAAATTCAATCGATGCGCGAGACTTCGCGATATAGAAACAATCGTACAGTGTTGCCAAAACGCGATTACAAATAACGTCTTTTTTGCGTGCCACGTAAGAGAATTATATCTATATATATAATTCTCTTACGTGGCACGCAAAAAAGACGTTATTTGTTATCGCGTTTTGGCAACATTGTACGATTGTTTGTTTAAAAAGTAGCCTAGCGCATCAATTGAATTTATAGCGTTATCGGATGAAAGTTTATTGAAAAAAAATGAATCTATATATATAATTCTTACGTGGCACGCAAAAAAGACGTTATTTGTTATCGCGTTTTGGCAACATTGTACGATTGTTTGTTTAAAAAGTAGGATAGCGCATCAATTGAATTTATAGCGTTATCGGATGAAAGTTTATTGAAAAAAAATGAATCTATATATATAATTATCTTACGTGGCACGCAAAAAAGACGTTATTTGTTATCGCGTTTTGGCAACATTGTACGATTGTTTGTTTAAAAAGTAGCCTAGCGCATCAATTGAATTTATAGCGTTATCGGATGAAAGTTTATTGCAAAAAAAATAATTTTAGTCGAGCTTTTGCAGTTTATAATTAGAAATCAAAGAAGGCGGGAGGATCTTTTCAGGGCCATGTAAAAAACAGTCCTTTTCAAGGCCAACCATTATAGTTCAACAAGACGCTTGCACGCAATTAACATGCTGGGTATTCAATTTCCAAAGTAGCGCTCACATTCGAGTCAAAATTTGCTCAAAGCTTTCATTTGAATTCTGATTCCAGAGGTACAGTATATATATTTTCTGTAATACAGCAAATTTAGATTTGAAAAATATCTTTTTGGATTATGATATTTTGTAAACTATCCCTTCTGCTAGGACACATGTCTTCATGGATGCGAGCCAAGTGAGCATAGGTTCGCGCAGCGAACCAATGAGGATTGCAAAGCAATCCTCCGGGGGTTGGCGAGCGTTAGCGAGCAGGGGGCGGGCCCCCTAGTATATAGATATTTGAAGTATATCTGTAAACGGACAAACCTCTGGAAAAGAAAATCATTTTAATTCCCGTTCCCCGTCACGTAATGTGCACAGAAAGCACGCATTACCACATAAACACTAGCGCCATCTAGATTTAGCTTTAGGAAAAAGACTATTTCATATTTTCTTTTCGTTAGTGTCCAGCCAATTGAACTTACTTGTTATGGCATCATAAGGAGGGATTTTAGAACCACTTATCTCTACACTAGTGCACTACTAGGAGGGTCTACATTACACTACATACATACACACATTCCAGGCACAAATCGTTTGTCAAAACGAGGGCACACATTCATTCTAGAATACCAAGCACATCCATGTCTTTACCCAATTAAAGCCAGTAACCTTCCGATAAAGTAACTGACTACTGAACCTATAGGTTGGCTGCCTTTTACAAATGCATTGTTCTGTGTGTTAGGCCTTTTGAGTAAAGCTAAATGTAGAGGGCGCTAATGTTTGAGGCATTGAACGTGCTTCTTGTACGTATTCCAGAAATGAAGTCACTTGGTTACATTTGTAAGTAACTCCTTTCATCTACTGAGCAAAAATTACTCTTAAATATAGTTGTTTCAAATTGGTAGGTAAGTAGAAATTTAGTTAATGTCGCACTGAAGCATCACAACAGGCTATTGGCGACAGTTCGCTATCAAACCCAAAGTGAAAGATCCGAGAACAACACCACGTAATTTTTAACACGTCGGTCTTTGATTGGATTCGCACTCGCAATCCTCCGGTTACTAATCCGCCCGAGAGCAGAAAGCACTTAAAACTGCAATGTACGTCGCAAATTAAAGTGCAGAACAAATTTTCCTTAATTTTATCAAAATTTTGGCTGATTTTTTTAAATCATAAGTTACGATGTTCTGCAGGGCAAAGCGTGCTTCTTGCTACAGCTTTTTTTCCCTTTACTAGCTACAGAACAGCCTCCCTACTTCACCCAAATTACCACAAACACATTATAAATTACACATCTTCTATGTCAATGACAAAATATTTAACTTCAGAAATTATCGACAGAATTGCAAATTCTGAAAATATGCCTTGATTTTAAAGAAAGAAATTAAATTAATTTTGATGTTTTGTTATAAATATGTAATACATATTTAGCCGATAATTGTGTTTTACGCCTGTTTTTGATTTTACTGCTGTTTTCAAAATTTGGACAAAATGCCTGCAGAATAGTTGCAATTGCTTGGAGCTGTGCTGCAGAACACTGAATATAACTCTGCACTTGGGCTAATATGTTACTCTCCCGACCTTGTCACTACTGCTGTGTTTCAAATTGATAATCAAGCCAAAGCTTATGAACCACAAACATCACATGCCTCATCATGCAATGTATAAATCACATTCCTCTTGTAAATGTTTAATTTTCACTATTATCAGTATAAATTCTATACCATTATTATACAGCTCTACCAAAAGCTCAATGACAAACAAACTCGGTTGACAATCCAGTAATGAAGACTAACAGATAAATGATTCTTAGTTATGACATAGTTCCGTTGTGATAGTTTACCTGGATACTGCGAAAAGAAAATTATAGAAAAGATGAAATGTTGATTCCGACCCCCCTTTTATCTTCTATTCATTCAAACTCTGATGATTGCCTTCAGAAAACAGAAATGATGGATAGGAAATGACAACAAAATAGAATCGATGAAAATAACACACTCATCTCACGATCCCCAATTTTTTTCCTCCCGTAAATAGATGGAAATCTGAAAGAAAAATTATTTCCATTTTTTCTCATCTATTTGTCAGTATCCCCATGCCTCGTCCCAATACGTCAACATTATTAACTTCCAGAAAGACGAGACCGATTCTCATTCTCCTGCCTGCCAAGTTGCAGGGTTTGTATTCTTGCTGGTTCTCTTTGAGATTCATTTCTGGGATAAATGTCTTTTAAAGTACAGGTGAGTATTCGCATACAAAGGCTTTATGTTTCTTCCGGCACAGAACTTTGACAAAAAGGGAGACACTATTTTTAGCCCGTTTAGAGGTTATAAAGCTATTGACTTTCTCATATGTGTCCAGGACAGGACTTTCAATTGAAAAACAGCTTTCCGTGACAACAATCGGAAGGAATTCCATTCAGGAAAGGACAGATGAATTTGCTTTTTACGATCTCTCAATTCGTGTATTGGGGTTTTATAGTTAAACCTTATCGACTTTACCATATGTCCATTAGGTACTAATGGATGATTGGGAGTTTAAAGACTCTCAGAACGCTAAGGGAAAATACACCTTTACCCCTGGGCGCCATATATATATATATATATATATATATATATATATATATATATATATATATATATATATATATATATATATATATATATATTAACGAAATAGCAAAATACAAAGCAGGGGTATTCAACCAGAAAACGAAAGTTAAAACTAACCATACAAGCGCGCTGAAAGCTGCAGACATATTCAATAAATTCCTTTTGGTTTTTATCTTTTGTATTTCCTCTTGTTTTAGAAATTATCATATATATATATATATATATATATATATATATATATATATATATATATATATATATATATATATATATATATAATTTCAAGAACACAGGAATTTCCAAAAAAATTACAACAAAAGTCTTAAAAAATGATTAAAAAAAATGAAGAAATGTTGGTGGATTAGGGCGTCATCAGGGAGGAGCCTGACCCAGACAACATAAAATGGTGTTTACTACATATGAGCAGCATTAGGATAAAAAAAATTGCTCATACACTCCCCCAAACACCACCAAAAAGCAAGAAAAACCAAAACAAAATACCAAACAGAGCAGGAACTAGACGAAATCAAACCCGCAGCAGGGAGATGAACAACATCAAGCCTAAAAATTACCACCAAGTACACAATCCAACTAAATGCTAACACCATACTTCCGTTGCAACAAGTCCATAAAAAAAGCAGAAAAATAATAATAAAATCCCCAACCCCTATTCGGACTTTTGGTGGCATTTGGTGGTAATTTTTAGGCTTGTTGCTGTTGAAGTCCCGGCTGCGGGTTTGATTTCGTTTTGTTCCTGCTCTGTTTTAGTATTTTGTTTTGTTTTTGTTTTTCTTGCTTTTTGGTGGTGTTTAGGGAGTGTATAAACAATTTTTTCAGCCTAATGCTGCTCATATGTATCAAACACTATTTTATGTTGTCTGGGTCAGGCTCCTCCCTGATGACGCCCTGATCCATCAACATTTCTTCATTTTTTATCATTTTTAAGACTTTTGTTTTTTTTGTAATTTTTTTGGAAATTCCTGTGTTCTTGAAATTATATTGCTTACCATGCTATGTCTGCAACTTCTGCGCGCTTTCATGGATAGTTTCGAGTTTCGGTTTCTGGTTAATGCATCCCGGCTGTTTGGTCATTTTTTGTTATTTTGTGTGTTTTATGTCACTATTATTTTATGTTATTATCATATATATATATATATATATATATATTTACCTGTCAGAGATTGTTGCAGCTTATGCGCACGCCTCTGTCATTAATCTGTTTTTTCTATAAAACTCACTTCTCACCAATAAATCCTTCAAGAAAAGTAATAAAGAAAGAAGAATGGGATTTAGTATTATCAGTAAGTACACTAAGTACACAACCGATGAATAATTCTATTTCGAAATTTCCTCCAAGTCATTGGTGTTGGCGTTTTGTCGAAGAAGTGGGTAGCGGCATTTGATGCGATCTTCTGGCTTGGTGTTGCCGGTCTCCCAACTGTTGTTTTGATTTAATTTTTCTTATTTTAATGTTTTGTTTTGTATATTTGCTTTAAATGCTGTTTGTGGGAGCATATGAACAATTTCTTAGCGTTTTGCGACTCATATATATGTAGAAAACACCATATTGTGTTGTATTGGTCAGGCTCCTCCCTGATGACGCACTGATCCACCAACACTTCATTTTCAATAAATTCCTTTTGTTTTTTATTTTATGAATTTCCTCTTGTTTTAGAAACTATATTGCTTGCCATGCTATGTCTGCAACTTTCAGTGCGCTTGCATGTTAGTCTTAACTTTCGTTTTCTGGTTGAATTCATTTGCTTTTCATTTTGTTCTTTCGTTAATTTGCGTATTTGAATGATATATATGTCGACTTTTAATGTCGACTGATAGGTTTTAAAATATGACATCAGTCATTTGTTACAAACTGTCAATGCTTTAAAATAAGAGTAGACTTGAATATTTTAAAATTATAACTTTGTTTTTCCAGATTTTCAAATCATGGTTTTGTTTGATTCTGTAAAGTTTTATTACTAATTCCAAAAATTTTGGGTTTGGTTGATTTTTGTGATCTTTTAAATAATATATATTTACGCATCATACAAAAAGGAAAACATGATTATAAAATAAAAATAACTTTATCCTTGAAAACTCCTGGAAAAGTTTTAAGTCCTCTATAGAATTAATAAGGAAAAAAAAGTTCTAAAAATCTAACTTTCATCTTAAAAATTTTTTTCAAAGCTAAAAACTGCCATAAAGCAAAAAATAAAATTAAAAAAAATATATTATTAAAAAAAAACATCACGTCCAAAATTAAGTAACGATCGACGCGCCGTCGCCATTTGATATCGATCGTAAACGTTAGCTGGACACGTGCCTAGTAATGGTACTAATATTGTGTCTGCTAAATTCACTTTACTTTTCGATAAAAAAAAAACTATTAATAAGATTTTTAAAAAAAGGTATTGTAATTATTTTTTTTTTATGTTTAGGGTCATCGGCACCTTTGTAATATAAATTAAATCGGCAATTCGATTGTTATGTTATTTTGACATGACATTTAAAAAATAAGAAAAGTATGTTTACGGCAAAGAAAATGCACAAGAACACATAAAAATGCTTAAAAACGTTTATAAAGTTATTTTAAAGACAAATAGATGCAGTTTAAATTACTTACCAATACATATTTTGCTTCAGGTATAGAGCTATATCGATCGTTACTTTTTGACAGTTCGAAACATGCTAGATGGCTTAATATTATTTCTTTGTTGATTCCTCAAAATTTTAAACTACTGATCAAAATAGTAAATAAACTATCGTTACATTCTATTCATTCATTATTTTTTCCGCATTTCTGGAACGCATTCGAATATATTTTCTTGGTGACGTACTGTATCAGTTAACATTATAGATGTCAAAAATCGGACATGTGTTACTAAAGAATTTAATTTTAAGGATATATTTACACGAAACTGCTGTAATAAATCATACTACTTCTTGTTTCTAAACAGAACTAAAAACCCATAGAGTAAAAAAAATTAATTTTAAGAATTAAATTTACTTGTTGTCAAAGCTAAAAGTAATGAAATGTGTCTTGTTCCCACCGTTTGAGAACTACCCGATTCATTTTTACAATTTTATATCTGAGAGCATGTAAAGCAATGGAATTTTCAGCACCGTTGGATGATTTGGTAGGTAGGTATTTTAATTAGCGGTACACTTGAGCAACACGATGGGCTACTGGTTACAGTCTGGGATCGAACCCGAATGGAAAGATCCAAAGACAACCACTCGTAAATTTGAACCAGGGCAAGATGATGGGGGCTCCCTGATCTAGCACTCCACTCTCCAAACTTTCGCACCACGCCAACGTGAGCATATTTGAGCCCTCGACAGATTTTAGCCGGTTTCGAATTCGCAACCCACCTGTGGTTGCCATTCCGTTACTCTTCCAACCGGGCTACAGTGGTCCCTGGTTGGTTTGGATTTATGGTGCAAGAGCCGTATATGTCAAGCTGCATCAAACCAAAGACAGATATGTAAGTAGTTAAGTAACGTCGCACTGGAGAAATACAACTGGGTATTTGAGACGATCCAGATTCATCCCGATGGGAAAAATTGAAGGATCAGATGACGAGGTCACACTTGAGCTGGCACCCAACTCTCCAGACGTATTTCCAAAGGAATTTATATAACTTTTTTTCCGACTCCTATTACTCGTACGCTGGTAATTGGTAATTTTTAATTAGCGTCGTACTAGAGCAACACAACGGGCTAGTGATGACGGTCCGGGATCAATCCTCTAAGGGCGTTACAACGTAACGTCGCACTGGAGAAACACAACGGGCTACATGAGATGGTTCAGATTCATCCCGATGGGAAAAATTGAAGGATCAGATGACGAGGTCACACTTGAGCTGGCACCCAACTCTCCAGACGTATTTCCAAAGGAATTTGTATAACTTTTTTTCCGTCTCCTATTACTCGTACGCTGGTAATTGGTAATTTTTAATTAGCGTCGTACTAGAGCAACACAACGGGCTTTTGATGACGGTCCGGGATCAATCCTCTAAGGACTTTACAACGTAACGTCGCACTGGAGAAACACAACGGGCTATTTGAGAAGGTTCAGATTCATCCCGATGGGAAAAATTGAAGGATCAGATGACGAGGTCACACTTGAGCTGGCACCCAACTCTCCAGACGTATTTCCAAAGGAATTTATATAACTTTTTTTCCGACTCCTATTACTCGTACGCTGGTAATTGGTAATTTTTAATTAGCGTCGTACTAGAGCAACACAACGGGCTATTGATGACGGTCCGGGATCAATCATCTAAGGGCGTTACAACACCACGTAATTTTGAACCACGGTCAAATGACGAGACCAGCACCTGATCCGTCATTCTACTCTTTAAACTTCCACACGGTGCTACCGCGAGGCCATTAGAGGCTACAACAGATTTAAGACGTACCAGATCTGAATATAATTATTCGTGATTCTTACTAAATATCATCGAATTTAGGTTACATAATTTCTCTCAATATTAGTTCTATTCAAGTGAAACAATAATAATAGTAGTTCCAGCATGTCAAGCATTTGATGTTTGAATGTTTCAGTGGCATTAAACATGGAAATGTGAAGAGTTAAGACAAATTGATATTGAAATTAAAAGTTATAACAGAATCCCAGGCATTAAAGCCGTTATTATATTTGATTGTAACACATTATTGTAACTTTAAATCTAATATCTAAAACAGCTCAGTCGTAACATTTCCCCATAATCTTGTACAAGTTTTTGACTAACATAGTGTTCTCTTTAACTACACTGCAGAAAAACGGATCAATTTTGAAGAAATGAACAATGGTTCCAGTGATATGCATAGTAATAGCACTGTATTTAAGTTTTAAACTATCCGAAGTTTTGTAACAAACTTTTACTTTCGCATCATTAAATATATTGATTTTATCACAAAAATTGCATGAATATATATCTTTCATGCTTCCGCATATCAAATTATAAAAGCAACTTTAAACATTTACATACATATACAACAATACATACAAGCAATAATTTTACATCGCCTTTTTTTTTTAACTAAATAAATGCTTTTTAAATGATGTTCACAATTTAAAGAAAAACGAAATTGCCAGTTCGTAAACAGTATAGTTGTTCTCTGTTTTTTAAGCATCAGTAAAAAACTAAATATTTCATTAATTTATAATACATTTTCTGTAACGTTTTCTTTCGCATCACCCCCTAATGACTTTCCATGTCTCCATATTTGTCGTCAAATAAAACCAGCTTCAACTTTTTCAAATTGTTCACGACTGTAAGATAATTGAAACAGCAGAAGATATGAAAGAAGCGTAGAATAAAAAATTGTTTTGAAAGAAAATAAAAAAGTAAAAGCTGTTAGATGTGGAGGCAACCTTGAGGCTATATTAAATCTGGAATGGCAGCTGGAGGTGATTTTGAACCTTTTAGATTATAAAAATTCGAACAAGACATTGACAAATAAAATAATGCACATCTCATGCCAGTAATTACGCCTGGGAAGTCAACAACCTTTGAATCCTACACTAATTTTGGGGTGTGTTTTTTACTTCAGGATTAAAATGTTCTTCAGCAACTAAAGAAAATAATATTTTCCCGTTTTTATTCCTCAAAAAAAAAACCTAGCCCATTTATGTCAATAATTAAGTGCTATTATTTGTTACTAATTTTTTTGCAATTATTATATTAAAAAACCTTCTATTTTTGTTTTGAATGCAGTTATGTAAATGTAGTTTGTAATGAACTTCAGGTCACAGCAGGTGATTTACAATGTTATTCCGGTCCGATCTCAGGTGTCGTAGTTTCGATTGAAAGCAATTCCCTCTTTCCACTCCAAATGAACTCCACTCATTTAGAAGCATGACAGATATCGATCTTGATTCACCTCAAAAAGTTTTTCCATTCGATGCCTTCCTTGTACAGATGTTCCAAAACTTCCTGTGTAAACTTTAAGGGGAGGTGAGGAACACAACATTTAACTCAGTTACATATCCGCGATTGACTGAGGTAGACCACTGAGTGACAGGGGGCGGATCTGTCATTGGTCACCACGATCACCCAATTCATCATGCATTGATTTCTTCCTATTGGAACATCTCTGGAGTACAACCCTCGTTGACGTCAAAGCTGACTCCAAAGTAAGAACGCTGTCATAAAGGTATGTGTTCCCTCTTGCATGAATCTGTTTGTAACCGAACCTTATATTTTTAACTAAGTTTGCCTTTTGAATTTTTTTAATTATGTTTTCTTGGGCTCTTTCTGGAACAATCTTCTGCAACGGCACTGCTTTTTTAGTGGATTTTTAGTTTAATTTTTTATTTCTTTCTGGAAATTAACATTTTCCTCTCCCTGCTTAACTTTTGGCAGTGAGTGTTAGTTCGGGGTGTCGCAAAAGGAACGGTAACACAACAAGTCGTAAAATGTCGTATACGTACCGCTGTGCTGTAAGTGTGCCAGAAATGGCTATCAAAGGAAATGGCACCCCAGACCATAACGCCCTGTTGTGGGCGTGTGATAGTTAGGACAGGATCCCCACGCTCCCCTGGACGTCTCCAGAAACGTCTGCGGTAGTCGTCAGGACACAGTTGGAAACGGGACTCGTCACTAAAGACTATACGTCCCCAGACAGTAACAGGTTGATCGAGCCTGGCGGGAACTACTGGACAACTCCTTCTTGTTGCGTCTTTTTTTTTTGGATTATACTGTTAGAAGTAGAAATGTTAAGCTTTAGTAACTGATGGTTTATCTTCGCGTCGAAACCAGTCCTGTTGTGGCCAGTCTCTTGTGCTGAACAAGAGACTGGCCTGTTCCAAACAGGCCTGTTCCTGCAGTCCTGTTTGGAAACCTGTTCCAAACCTGTACTGTTCCTGTGTTGTTGTTCCAAACCTGTACCAAACAGTCAACAATTCTGGGCAAAGGACAATTTGTTTTTCTTACTTTGATTTTCATTCTCCCTTGGAGAGATAGGTCAGTTTTGTCTCAACGAGATATCTCGACCATAGCAAAACTGACCAGATCTTGGACGAGATATCTCGTCGATACACTTGGAGGGTTAACAAACATAATTCCAATATTTATTTCGTATGAGCTACTTTCTTCCGTTTCCTAAAAATGTATGCCCTTTTGGCCCTTAAAAGCAATTCCCCTGTACGAGACTGTGGGAGAGTAATTGCATTTAAATACCATAATTCTCGTGCAGTTTTCGCAACTGAATCCAACCCAAAGACCGTCGCGTGCATGGTTGTAAGTTCAGTGGTCTAAAATGACGATGTCTTGTCTTCATATCTTGCATTTAAGATGGATCCCGGACCGTCGCCAGCAGAACGTTGTATTGGTTTCCGGGCGACGTTAATTCAACTACCTATCCAACCTTCTTATATAAAACTTAGTATGTAATATTTAAATTGATAACAGCGTTTTCACTCTGTGAAGTCTATTATTCCCCAGTGGTTCTACGCAGTCATGAGCAATGAGAACTGTAATTTCAGTACTTCATAATAGCTTAGTGTAACGTTGACAATTGAAGATGTAGGTATTGGAATGAAATCAAATAAACAAAAATAATACTATGATTGATTCAGACTACCATAAAAGTCAACTTGCTTTTCCACTGACACTTTAATACAAATCGGTTTTCGAACTCAATCTTCATTCTGTGCAACGAGGACGGTCATTTATACTTGACAATACAGTCATGAGCAATGAGAACTGTAATTCCAGTACTTCATAATAGCTTAGTGTAACGTTGACAATTGAAGATGTAGATATTGGAATGAAATCAAATAAACAAAAATAATATTATGATTGATTCAGACAACCGTAAAAGTCAACTTGCTTTTCCACTGACACTTTAATACAAATCGCTTTTCGAACTCAAACTTCATTCTGTGCAACGAGGACGGTCATTTATACTTGATAATAGCCTAGTGTAACATTGACAACTGCAAATGCAGATATTGGATTGAAAGCAAATAAATAAAAAAAACATCTCATGCTAAGATTCAGGCAACCAAAAAAGTCAACTTGCTTATCCACAAAGACAACTTAATACAAATCGGTTTTCGACCTTAGTGTACATTCTGTACAACGTGAACTGTAATTTCAGTACTTGATTGTTGCCTAATCTAACATTAACAATTTAAGATACAGAGATTGGAATGAAAGCAAATAAACAAAAATGATATTATGATTAGATTCTGACAACCATAAAAGTCAACTTTCTTTTCCACTAAGACACTTTAATACAAATCGCTTACAGACCTCAAACTTCATTCTGTGCAACGAGGACAGTCATTTCAGTACTTGATAATTGCCTAGTGTAACATTGACAACTGCAAATGCAGATGTTGAATTGAAAGCAAAGAAATAAAAAAAAAATATCATGCTTAGATTCAGACAATCAAAAAAGTCAACTTGCTTATCCACAAAGACAACCTAATACAAATCGCTTTTAGACCTCAATCTTCATTCTGTGCAACGATGGCGGTCATTTCAGAACTTGGCAATAGTCTATTTTTTATAGTGTAGTATTTACAACTGAAGATGTAGAAATTTGATTGAAAGCAAAAAAATAGACTCATTCGGAAAAAAACAAAAAGGTCACCTTGCTATTCCATAAAGACAAAGCTTCTAGACATCAATTAGAAAGGAGCCCAAAAGGATTCATTTGCAGATATGAACGGTCAGTTACCTAGTTTAACATGCAACCCGAACCACTGTGAATGGTGTAACGATGAAAACATCTAAGCAGCCCTTCAAATATCATCGAAACTGAGATTGAATTAAGAGCAATTTCCCAATTAGACGCTAAATGTGAGTCAGAGATTCAGTCTCAAGTTTGAAATGGGGAACAAGAGCAGGAATGGACGCTAGGAGATCTTTGGAGCCCCGAACACAAGCCATGTTCGAGCTTGAGAGTGATAATCGAATTACGCTCGTAATACAATCAATCGCACTTTAGGGAATCTGAACAGCTCTTAATTACAGCTGTAAAACTCCAAGTTGGGTTAATTAAACTGACGTGTAACGAGCTTAAATATAAACCAGACGAATCTGCCCTTTCATGATGTATTTCACCTTCTAGTTTCGCGTGTAATGTCTATGGATTCCTTGAGCCGATCAAATGTAATCAGAAATCCTTATGACTAGCTATGTAATGTAACTTTGTAGTGGGAGCCGTTGGAAAAGTCGTCAATTATAGCGAGTTCGGAACTCAATCGAACCTAAGACAGTCGTGTATTGGATTGATGTAAAAGTTCTTCCTGGTTTTTTGACAAAACTTGAAGGAAAATTACTTCTTTTCTAAAAATTACACTGATTTGATAATGGGCTGTTCTGTTCAATGACTTTTCACCATCTCTCCGGTAGCTGTATGTTCATAGATATTCTGAGGTTTCTGGCTCAAGAACTGATCCAGGTGACGAAACTTTATGAACTACAGCACGTGGAATCGACACATCTTCTTTTCCGTCTGCGAAGCATTCTTGAGCATAATAAAAAAACATAATAAATCGAAAATGTTTCTTATCTTCTGCCATTTTCAATGCTTGACAAAAATTAAAAAACACTACTAAATGACACAACTTTTGTCCCAAGTACTCGCTCAAATTATTTATTTCAATTAACATCAAAACTTTATATGCGTGAAGTAGATAACACTTCCGTTTTGCAAAGCAATGCCATATAGCGCGAAAAACGGAACGAACTTTAACTTCAACCCAATACCCCGGCAAGAAAAGTGACACAAGTCAAAAAATAAAAATTTTGTGATGTTATGTCATTGAAAAATATGTATGAGGTGGCACAGCGTGTTATATTACAATTCCAGCGTACTATAAATACTTACCTAAAATTTCAAAGAAGCCTATACTATTTCAATATAAGTTTTATAGTATCCTTTAAGTTGATGTGTGTTTCTCAAATTCTACAATTTTGAGTTGTGTCACTTTTCTGACCGGAGTGCGACATGGTTGCGCGTGCTAGTCAGATGACGTGGTCAACACATGAGCTTACACCCCATTCTCCAAACTAGTATACCACTCCTACGTGAGGACATTTGAATGCACGTCCGGTTTAACGTGCACCAGTTCCTACGTACACGGCGGTCTTCTTTTGAATCGAGTTTCGAACTCGTTACTCTCCAGTTGCTAATCTGCCTCTCTTACCGACGAGGCTACCAGGTCCTGATATTTCATACGGAATTAAGTATCGTAAATATTAATTAAATTGGAATAAAACTTAGTTTGCATTCAAATGTAGTTAATTACCAGATTATTTATTAAATGTTTGTATAAAATCTAATATAAAAACTTAAATACAAAGAGTTATGGACACACTGCATTCTTTATTATTGTTGTTGCGAGATTCGAAGATTGTTTGGAATTCCGAATGTGAAAAATATCCCGTTTCACATCGGATTTAAAGAATTATAAAAGATCAATCCGACAGAAGTAATTATAAACAAAGTCGAAAACAAGACTGAACAAATATCATCTTTCAACTCAGATTTGCAGTTTTCTGCAAACATCATCAGTCAGGTTTTTTTAGTGCTTGAAGAAATTCGTTTCGAATTATACCTATTTGGGTGTCGTATGTCTGGCAAAAATCCAAAAGAAATATCTAGAATTGCAATACAGAATAAAAAGTTCATTCTTTAAAAACTCTTTTAATAACATAGCAACTGTACATATTTTTTTCTCTTATACAGAAACGTGAAATTTCAAAAACACTTTTTACAAGTTTCCGAACAGACTATACATTAGAAACTCAACTCGATAATATTTTCGTTAGCAGTAATTTTCCGAATTTCCAACAAAAAGAATGTTATAGTTTACACTAACAAACCTAAAAATATTTTCTCGATAAATTAAAATTCTTTTAGTTTTGATAAACATGTAAAATACGATCAGCGGACAATGCAATTAATCATGAACTATGTATGTAGCTTTCACAACATTAATTAATGTAGCGATATATGTATCCGGTATAATTCGACATTTTTATTTTGCCTTACAAAATGCAAAAGAAATTTATTTCATTCATGTAGTTAAAATGTTATAGCAATTTTTTAAAATGTACTGCCTCAAAATTTTACTGGGCAGCGGTGTTTGAAGAGTAACGGATTAGCAACCGGAAAGTTGCGAGTTCGAATACAGCCAAAGACCGTCGTGTACAAAGGAGCTGGTGCACGTTTAATCTGTCGTTGCTTCAAATGTCCTCTACCTTGGCGTGGTGTGGACGTTTGTAAAGTGAGGTGCCAGCTCAGGCGTGAACTCGTCATCTGATAGTGGTTCAAAATTTCGTGGTATTGTCCTCGCATCTTTGACCTCGGTATTAATCCCGTGAGGAAAGATTCGAGGGTAAACAATCCAGTTATTAAACCCACTGAGTCATGAAGAACCGGTTGCCTTTCGCTAACATGAATGCCGAATATACACTCCGAACGATTTTCAAATTACTGGAGCAGCACAACGGACTAATGGCGATGGTTCGGAATTATTTCCGAAGGGAAAGAACCAAGTACAACACCTCGTAATTTTGAACCACGGTCAGACGACATGGAAACCATTCCGGGCAACCTGCCGTAAATTCCTGATGTAACAAACGGTTGGTGAGTGGCGTGATTCGAGGTTAAAATAAACCACAATCCCATTACATATTGAGAGAAAACATAAGCAGACGAAATAATATTTTTTACAAGGATTATGGTAATGGTAATTTTAGTTAACGTCGTACTAGAGCAACACAGCGGGCTATTGACGACGATCCGGGATCAGTCCCTTAAGGGAAAGATCCGAGGACAACACCTCGTAATTTTGAACCGCGGTCAGATGACGAGGCAACACCTGACCAGGCACCCCACTCTCCAAACTTCTACGCCAACACCAGGAACCTTCCGATCAAGAGGCTAACACCTTCACGACTATACCGGTTGGTTGGCTTTTAGAAGGAAGAAAAGATTGATGTTGGATTCGAGACGGTGTTGCCAATTGACGTTTGCTTGACACGTTTCATTTGTGCAAAATTTTTTTAGCCCAAGGTAGGAAGACATTTAATTAACATTTACGTATTTATCTGTGTACTGTGGATGTTATTCCCTTTCTTAGTGATCGCTGGCATCGATCACCATTTACGAGCTGTTAGCGACTGACCTTCTAGAGAGTCCCTCCTTTTGTTCGGTGCACCCCCCTACCCTGCCGACCATGAGGTGTGGACGCTTTGGGAAAAACAGAATCTCGTTGTCTCTCCGGTGATGTCTCTTCTCACGCCACAGAATACTATGAAAGGAAAGCGTCAGTCGTAAATTCCACTCACTGTCCTATCGCACAAATTTGGTAATTAGGTAAGGGGGCTCGGAGAGCCAGGCAAAAGAACCGTTCTGTGAGACGATTGAAAAAAAATCTAAGCGCCGCAGCGTAAAGGTAAACGTTGCACTGTAGCAACCTAGAGTGCCTATATCAGAGTGGCGACAAGGGACCAAATTTGGCCCAATGCGCATGCGCGGCAGCCATTTTTCTACCAGAATCGTCTCACAGAAGTTTGCTGTGCGAATTAATATATCATTTCAGGACGAACAAAAAGCATATGATTATCATAATATGGATACATTAGGTATCAATGAATCATATAAACGCTCAATTACATGCGTAATTAATTGATGAGATGGATTTCACTACGCGCTAACTTATTGCGGGAAACACCATGTTGTTCAACAAAAAAGCTATTTACTTAAAAAAGTCTTCAAATTTAAACTGACAAAACACTTAAATAACAATAAATAAATATTCTAGAACACGAAATTGAACATGAAAAAACTATATTTTCTTTTAAATACAATGTACACACGTTTTTTGCGAACACACAAAAAGTTCCCATGTTAAATCAACGGGAGCTTGGAAAAAACCGACTCGGGCGGTAGAAAAGGTCTCTAAGCCAATCAGAAAGTGTTTTCCGCATGTCGCCACTCTCATTATATAGGCACTCTAGAGCAACCAAACGAGATATTGATGACGGTTCGGGATCAACCCCGAAAGGAAAGATAAGAGGACAGTACCATATAATTTTGAACCATGGTCAAATAAAGAGGCCACACCTGAGTTCGCACCCCATTCTCCTAACTTCCACACCATGCTAACGTGAGGACATTTGAGGCCACGACAGATTTTACCTGCGCCAGACGCTCTGTACATGACGGTCTTTGGATTCGAACTCTCGACCCTCCGGTTGCTGGCTACTCTTCCGACCGGACTACGGTGGCCCACACACACAGTAAATCAAACAAAGTTTTCGGAACCCGAAAGTTTAATTAACGAAAATTCAATCCAATGGTTTCAAATCAGTGACCGAAATTTCATTCCAAGATAGATGTCTTTAACCGAATAGACAACCGCTTGAATTTTTTTCCAGAAAAATACTCCTCTATCGTTATTATCAGTTGAGTCTTACAGGAATTAAAAAAATAACTCGTTAACTTCCGGATGAATCATTCTAAAAAGACATCCTGCTAAAATTCCCCAACCATAATGATTTCCACTTCTTCCATGTGACTTTATAGAATTAATACTGGCTTGAATAAAAAACTTATTTCGCAAAAGTAGCAATCGTATGAGTTTTTCTTAATGAGCCTTAATTAAATCATTCCGTAAAATGTAGTCGATATCTCTCAAGAACATATTTAATCCAATTATATCGATGTTCTCTGTGCTGCAGTTTTTATGTCTGCTAAAGACTTCAGTGTGTTGCATTTTAGTTACAGATTTCCCAATCAATTCCCCCCCATGGGTTATAATTTTTTTACAAAATAATTTCCGCTTATTTTGAATAGATACATGTAGAAGCTGTGCAGTGTGTGCAATCTGAGGCAAAGAGAAACAATGGAAAAGACCCGTGGCCTAACCCAATGAACTTTTCCTTTTCAAAACCAAAGCATAAGTCAAATGGTTTGACACAATAACGGATTAGCAACTGGAAGGTTGCGAGTTTAAATCCAGCCCAAAACCGCGTTGTACAAAGGGGGCAGGTGCACGTTAAATCTATCGTGACCTCTAATGTCCTCACTTTAGCGTGGTGTTTAGGTTTGGAGAGTAGAGTACCAGCTTAGGTGTGACCTCATCATCTAACCATGGTTCAAAATTACGTGGTGGTGTCCTCGGATCTTTGCCTTCGGGTCTGATACCGGACTGTCGCCAATAGCCCGTTGTGTTGCTCCAATGCGACATTTATTAAAATACCTACCTACCATTGATTTCGAAACGTTGTTTTATCCTCTTTTTTTTTACGGAGCCGACCAACCGGTATAGTGGTTAAGGTGTTAGCCTCTTGATCGGAAGGTTCCTGGTTCGAATCCGGGTCCGGGCATGGATGTTTGTAAGCGTATGGTGTAGAGGCGGCCTTAAATCTGTCGTGGCCGAAAGTCCTCACGTTGGGTTGGTGTGGATGTTTGGAGAGTGGGTGCCTGCTCAGGTGTTGCCTCGTCATCTAACCGTGGTTCAAAATTACGAGGTGTTGTCCTCGAATCTTTCCCTTAAGGAATTGATCCCGGACCGTCGTCAATAGCCCGTTGTGTTGCTCTAGTACGACGTTAACTAAAATTAACATTACTATTACTTTTTTTCGGTCTACTTTTGAATTTGCCGAGCGAAAAAGTGCCGACCAACCGGTATAGTGGTTAAGGTGTTAGCCTCTAGATCGGAAGGTTCCTGGTTCGAATCCGGGTACGGGCATGGATGTTTGTAAACGTATGGTGTAGAGGCGGCTGGTGCACCTTAAATCTGTCGTGGCCGAAAGTCCTCACGTTGGGTTGGCGTGGAAGTTTGGAGAGTGGGGTGCCAGCTCAGGTGGTGCTTCGTCATCTGACCGTGGTTCAAAATTACGAGGTGTTGTCCTCGTATCTTTCCCTTAAGGGACTGATCCCGGACCGTCGTCAATAGCCCGTTGTGTTGCTCTAGTACGACGTTAACTAAAAATTACCAAATTATTTTTACCGAGCGAAAAAGTACACAGCAAAAACAGTTAATTATCAGATTACAACTGCTTAGGATGGTAGTTGGATTAGCGTAAAACTGAAGCAACACAGCGGGCTATCGCTGACGGTACGGGATGAATAATGGGGGAATGATCCTAGGATACATCTCCTTATATTGAAAAACGATGTTACAAAATTACACTGTGGCGGCATGCGGCTCTCCATACTTCCATACCATACTTTAGGTAATTGGTAATTTTTTAGTTAACGTCGTACTAGAGCAACACAACGGGCTATTGACGACGGTCCGGGATCAGTCCCTTAAGGGAAAGATCCGAGGACAACACCTCGTAATTTTGAACCACGGTCAGATGACGAAGCAACACCTGAGCTGGCACCCCACTCTCCAAACTTCCACGCCAACCCAACGTGAGGACTTTCGACCACGACAGATTTAAGGTGCACCAGCCGCCTCTACACCATACGCTTACAAACATCCATGCCCGGACCCGGATTCGAACCAGGAACCTTCCACCATACTTTAGGATAGTTGGATATTTGTGGGTACGGCAGGTTTCACATGAACCAGCCACCATGTACACTACAATCTTTGGTTGGACCAAAGTTCGAGCTCGGAACTAAATAGCATAATGGAAGAACCAATTAATTATCAGATAACTTCTTAGAGGTAGGTAGTTTAATTAACGTTGAACTGGAGCAATATCGTGGACTATTGGCGTAGGTCCAGATTCAATAAAGATATGATGAAAGACGGGAAGTTAAAGATACAGGAAGAGAAAATGATGAAAGATACGGGAAAAGAAAGGTATGAAGTATGTATTTTTATATGTATTTTAATTAACCTAGCACTGGAGCAACAGAAGTACCTCGTAATTTTCAATCACCGTCAGATGACGAAGTCACACTTAAGCTGTCAGCCCACTCTCCAAATATTCACACCACATGAACGTCAGGACATTTGAAGTCACAATAGATTTAACGTGCACTTAACACCGCATACACGACGGACTTCGGTAGGATCGAGTTTCAAACTCTGAGATGGCTGTAGACTACTTTGAGGTAGCTGTAAAACTTCACTGTGTGTGTGTCATAAAAACGCCCATATATTAAGCTTAAAATCAACTAGCACGGATCAAATATCAATTCCACGTCGTTGGAAAAACAGAGGCGACCTAGGTCGTATGTCTGTTTTAAAATGTGATGCAATAATTTGCCCGTGTTTGTTATTTCTTATGCTTGCCTTTGCTTGTTTATATTTTAGGTTATTTTCATGATTCTACCAAAAGACAGTTATGAACACCTGAGCATATCTGTTTTTAGTTATATTTCAAAACGCTTTAATCAATGGTGCTTTCGGAAAATCAAATATTTTTAAGGATGTATTATAGTAGGTTTGCACACAAGTAGCAAACAGATCAACAGTTTGGTTATGCAATACAGGGTGATTATAACTAACTAAAGTCCCACTTACAAAAAGCTGTGAAAAAAGAACCACTGTTCAGAAGGACCTGAAATTTGAACTAAAAATACCCGATAAAAGGGGGAAATGGTAGGGCATAAGAAAAAAATATAGTTCCAAATTTTAGCAATAGATGGCGCCATTTAAGTGTCATAATATGCAAAATAAAAAACGTGTAATGAGCGTGACACATTGCATTTGTTATAAAAACGAGGGGTACATGGCGTTTTCTTCATATTGCGTATGAGAAGCTCGTCATGACTCTCTCAATGAAGGATCGCGCTCTGCTTGTGAAGCTCTCTTACAAGAACGGTGACTGTGCGCCAGTAGCTCTGAAGAAGTTTCGGACAGTAAAGTTTATAAAAAAAAAAGCTGTGGTCCGACATCTACCAAGGGTCTGGAGAAAATGATTAGAAATTCGAAGAGACAGGTTCTTTTCAAGTGAAATCTGGCTAAAGAAGGAAACCACAATTGCTTCGAAGTCAGTGGAAGATGTGGCCACAGAATTCCAGGAAGAGACAAGAGGTGGTGTGCAAACGTACAGTGCATGGGGAATTGCCCGAACTTTGGAGATGCCTGTGAGCACGGTGTATAAAATTGTACGAAACATCCTGCATTGCTGTCCATACAAAATAACCCATATTCAGGAGTTGCTTACTAGGGATGCGACATCGACATCAAAACATCGATATTTTGAAACATCGGTGTTCAAAATTAAAACATCAATGTTGATATTTCATCGACCCAAAAACATCGATGTTTTTAAACTTTGTTCCCCATTTCTTAAAACTGGTTTAGCAACGAATCATGCAACATCGACAGCAAAACATCGATGTTTTGAAACTTCGATGTTTTCAAAATTAAAACATTGTTCGATGTTTTCAAAATTAAAACATCGATGTTGATAATACATACATCGCACCAAAACCATCGACGTTTTTAAAATTCAGTGTATTTAAACTTTTTTCCCCATTTCTTAAAACTGGTTTAGCTAGTTTAACTATTGATGCGACATCGGATCCGATACATCGATGTTTTTATAAAACATCAATGTTTTGAAAACATCGACATCGATGTCACATGCCTACTTTTCAGGCCCTTCACTCTTGGCCACTTTGGTCTATAAATATGTTCAATTTGCTGTTTATAAAAATTATGCTACTTTGTTAATTTTAAAATTTTTATAGCGATACTTTTTTCATTTAAAAATAAAACATCGACAGCGTAAAAACATCGGCAAAAATAAACATCGATGTTAGAAAAACATCGACTCCAATACATTGATGTTAAAAACATCGATGTTGCATCTCTATTGCTTACTGCTGACCTGCCAGTAAGGCAAACTTTTGCTCTAGAATTTCTTGCTCGAATGCAAGTGGGCAATAAATGGCCATGGAACATTTTGTGGACTGATGAAGCCCGTTTCCATATCCAAGGACATGTTAATACTCAGAATTGCAGAATATGGGCAATGGAGAATCCGTTTGTACATTAACCAGTACCTCTTCATTCTGCAAATGTAACTGTATGGTGCTGGTGGACGCCATCGTTTATCGTAGGACCATTGTTTTAGGAGATGGGACGTGCAGGTCCTGTTACCTGTACCGTCAATGGTAAACGTTATCAGTCTTTTGCACAACCACGTCATTTCAAAGCTTCAACAGCGTGCTGGTTGGCTTCTATGCCTGGACAGTATGAATGTTGCGACTCACCTTCTTCGATATTCTGCTCTGCCCAACTAAATTCTAGTAGGGAAGGTGTCGTCCCTTGAGACATTTTTAAACAAATATTTTTCCTTAGGCTATAAGGTCTCCAAAGTTGACGTTTCTACAAAAACGCGTTGATGTCTTGATACTTCGTTGTAAAATCGAGTTACGACTCACAGGTTATTGGTTTACTCGTAAAAATTGACTTTCACACTAAGAATAAAGATTCGTGGTTTTGTCGTAGTATAAAACATGAAATGGTGTCTCGAAAAATGCAGTTAGGTGAAAATCGACCAAAATGCATATTCTTGCCTTCGGCATGGGAGTAACGCAGGCCTTGAAATAGATTTTTTACTACAGATGCACCTTGCGCACTTAAATTTTTAAATTAGGTGCACAGGTTATATTTTAGGAGCACATTTTTAAAAATGTAATATCAGAGCATTCATGTAATGTAAACAACATTTTTAGTTGGGTATGTTTAGATAGGTTAGTAGTGGATAGTAACCAAAAATATTTAAACATCAAAATTCTCCGTCGCACGGCTCTCGCGACAGTCGCTTCAACAGAGTCATCTGGAAAATGTTTCGATCATCTGAAAGTTCTGGTGGCAGTGGCACAAGTAAACCTTCCTCCTGTATAAACCCGTTACGGCCCAACGATTTTGTTTTTGCATAGTGTGTATTTAGGAATTTTAATTACGTTCCTTTAGAGCAAGAGAGGTCGATACTAATATTTTGTTCAAACATCAAAATAGCATAAACACACGTTCCCCACCTTTTTTTAAACTTTAGATGCACTACGTGCTCCTAGCGTAAAAAAATTAGGTGCACAATTTTATTTTCATGTGCACAGTGCACCTGTGCACCCGGGTATTTCGAGCCCTGCAGTAACGATATGTCTATCAACATGATGAAGCCCCATATAATGAATTCTATTTTCAGCAATAGTTTCGTGACTCAGGTGTGGAAATCCTGTGTCGGTTCGACCTGAATCGAATCTAGAAAAGGCCCGTTGGAATGAACTAGAACGTCGGTTGCGATTCTTACGAATTTATCTCGTTTTTCTGTCGAGACTAACTGTCATGCTGAAGGACAAATAGTGAAAAGTTACCAGTCGCTGGAAATTAAAAGATTCATGCTTTTATCCTGCAGAGAATTAAATGTATTTTTAATTAGGCTAAAGAATAATGTGTGTGTGATTAGGGGTAGCTTATACCTACTCTCTGGATCTGGGATCTCGAAATACCAAATACTTTTATATCGATGCAGTATCATTCCAAAGGGTCACTAATGGATTCGATTCAGGTCAAACCAAAATATGCACACCTAGGTCAAAAATCCAATGCTGAATGGAACTTGCATCATTCCATGGTGATTTATCATGTTGATAGACGTATCGTTTTTATAACGCCAAAAACACGAATCTGGTGATTTTAACTTAACTGAATTTTTTAGTCACTATTCTTCGTATACCTTGGGGATTGATCCCGGACCATCGCTATTAGCCCTTGTGTTGTCCCAGTGTGACGTTAGTTAAAATACTTACCTTCCAAGTCACCACTTCATGTTTTATACTATGAGAAAGCCACGAATCTTAGTGGGAAATGCCGATTTTCATGATGGAAACAACTTTGAATTGTAACTCGATTTTTCCCGAAGTATCAAGTCATCTGACCGGGGTTCAAAATTTCGTGGTGTTATATCGTATCTGTCCCTTAGGGAATTGATCCCGGACCGTCGTCAATGTTGGGTTGCTCTTGTACGACCGTTAATTAAAATTACCTTATCTTACCTTACCTAAATATCAAAACTTCAAACGCGTTTTTGTAAAAAAAGTCAACAACTTAAAAAAAATTACTTTTGCACTCTTCTAAAGGAATGTATTTATATTTTCTTTGTCAGTTCACAAATGGAAATTCATCTGGGGACAAGGGAAAAATATATATCTATCAAGGCATGATGTAACGAGATGTTTCTGTGTCATATATAGTTCCAACCAACTAATCCCCAAAATGTAGAACATCTTCCAGAAAAGAATTCTTTCGAATTAGCTTCCAGTGAGATTTGTTCAGGAAGGAAGGAGAAATTATATTTTGCTATCGCAAATTTTTCCTACATCGAACATCTCAGTACATTTAGAACTGGAAGTAAGATATCATTCCAATTTTATTTCTTACAAAGCTCCTAGTTTGACGATCATCAATTTAGAAAGGCTTCCATTCTATTCCGAACATTTTCTCAGGGATTCAAGTGCTAAGGAAATGAGATGATATTACATGGATGGTCCTGCTATGTATATTTATTCCCATCTTTGTTCTGTGACTACTCTTTTTTTCTCCCATCTGCTATCCAACTTGTATAGTTCCTACGATCCGTGAAATTGAAAGATACACAGAACTAGGCGATGGAAAATAGCTCGTGTCACTCAGGAGTCCATTACGTCTGGAATATATTAGGATTATGGATAGAAAAAGAGGGGACGTATCTTGAATTTCCAGCGGGTCTGGAAAATCTGGGAAATCGTAACACAGAGTAAAAATACAGAAAAGTAAAAAATAATTTCAGCGTTTAATATTTATTTATTTTATTTTTAATTTATCTAGGTGCTTTTAACGACAATTTTCCAAATTTAATAGGTAGGTACTTTAATAAGGAACTTGCACCAGTGAGGAAAATGATAATTTCTGTGTTTTATTAATAGATTAATCGTCAAAATGTTCAAAAACGACAATTAAAACTCATAAAACGGACTTAATTAATTAAAATTTCAAGTTTTAAATTACCGAAAAGTACGGCAAAAACACATAACCTCAAAACGTTATGTGATTTCATTGTGCACCACGATGTAATGTTTGCGTTTGTCTAGCGCGTTGAAATTTCATATTCCTTGCTCTTTTAATTTTTAAACAATCAATTTTAATTTTTTTTTCTTGCTATTTCAACGTTGCTATCAAAGAAACAGACCATCACAGTGCGTTACAAGAAACGGCGTAGGTAAACTAGCGCTTTTGAGATGAAGTAAATAATGCCAACTTAAAATTTTTTATTTTACCTTTTCGGGCTATAAAAGTAAAAAAAAAAAGATGCTTTCCATCATATTTTTTCATTATTTGTATTATAAAAATATAAACAAAAAACGTGCAAATTCCTCATTAACGTTACTCTGGAGCAACAAAACGGGCTATTGGACACGGTTCGGAATCCAAGGAACAGATTCGAAGACAAATTCACTCATTTGTTAAGTTCGCTCTTCATATCCACAACGCCTCGTTTGAGATCACTACAGATTTAACATGCACCAAACCTCTTTGTACACAACGGTCTTTGGTTGGATTCAAACTAGCAACCCGTTGTAGTTCGTACTCTTCCAACCGGAGTACCTCAAGCCTCTTTCAAACATGAAAAAAAGGCTAGCAAGGAATCTCAAAAACCTTATATGTTCCTTAACATGTACAGTGCCACGGTAGGCCGGTTGAATGTGTAATGGAGTAGCAACCTGAGGGTTGCAAGTTTCAATCCCATCAATGGTCGTCGTGTACAAAGGGGACCTGTGTACGTTTAATCTGTCGTAGCCTCAAACGTCTTCACGTTGGCGTGGTGTGGAAATTTGGAAAGTGGGGTGCCAGTTCAGGTATGACCTCGTCATGTGACCTTGGTTCAAAATTTTGTGGGGTTGTAATCGTATCTTTCCCTTAGGGTGCCTTTACACGAAGGAGATCGATCTCTCAGACCGATCGCTTGATATTGTCACCAGGAAATGTTTATAGATTCATTTCCTGCGTATAAACTATCCGAGCGAAGAGAAGCAAAAAAAATTTTTGACTGGAATTGTTTAGTTTTTGTTTTTTGTAAAATCAGCATCGTTAAAGACAGATTAAAAATTTCAACGGATTTAAAATCCGCGGAAAATTTTACATCAGATCGATACCTTGAATGTGATTTTTTTTTTAAATAAATAAATTTCAATTCCAACTTTTATATTTTCGCAATACGAATTTAGCCGCATTTGACGTAAATATAAAAGTTGCAATAGAAATATTATTTATTTAAAGAAAATCCCATTTAAGGTATCGATGTAGTGTAAAATGTTCCGCAGATTTCATATCCGTTGAAATTTTTACTCTGTCTTTAAAGATCGCGAAGATATAAACTTGTACTAGAGAATATAAAAGCTCTTTTGTTTTGTTTCTGGAATAAAATAAACCTCGAGTTAAAACAGTCGCCGGTGACTGAACTTCCTCGGTGACTATTTTTTAGTCTGTCACAACGGTCTTCTGCTAGTCTTCTCGTGTGAAGTGCTCCTATGGTTTCTATGTAAGTTCCGTCGCCTTCAGACCGGTCTGAGCGATCGATCTCCTTCGTGTGAAGGCGCCATAAGGGATTAAACCTGGACATCACCAATAGCACGTTATGTTGCTTCAGTGTAACGTCAATTAAAATACCCACTTACCTATCTATATATATAATTCTCTTACGTGGCACGCAAAAAAGACGTTATTTGTTAAAGCGTTTTGGCAACATTGTACGATTGTTTGTTTACCACAGGGACACGCGCATCAATTGAATTTATAAGCGTTATCGGATGAAATTTTATTGAAAAAAAAAAGAATTTTAGTTGAGTTGTTGCAGTTTATAATATAAATCAAAGTAAGTGGATGATCTTTTTAGGGCCATTTTAAAACGGTCCTTTTCAGGGCCAGCAATTATAGTTCAACAAGATGCTTGCACTACAACTCTTTCGGCAACAAACTCAATAAAAAAAGGTGGGTGGTTCGAGTGCTGGGGAAATGTACACAAACAACATGATGGGTATTCAATTTCCAAAGCAGCGCTCACATTTCGAGTCCAAATTTGCTCAAAGTTTTCATTTGAATTTTGATTTTAGAGGTACTGTATATATGTTTTCTGTGATACAGCAATTTTAGATTTGAAAAACATTTTTTTGGAACATCATATTTTGTAAATCACTTCTGCTAGGACACATGTCTTCATAGATGCGAGCGAAGCGAGCATAGGTTCGCGCAGCGAAACAATGAGGATTGCGATGCAATCCTCCGGGGGTTGGCGAGCATTAGCGAGCAGGGGGCGGGCCCCCTAGTTGGATATATTACCTATTGGATACTTACCTATTGCATATAAAAACATATTTAAAAAAAAACGTTTTCAATTTTAAAAAAATCGAATATCTGACATTTTGTATAAAATGTGCATCAGTTAGTCTGGACGAAATTCTTTGTTTACAGACGAGCTGTGATATCCCAGTTGGTAAACTCGCGGTTTGGCAACCGGAGAGTCGCAAGTTGTAAACTTGATCCAACCAAAGACCCTTGTGTACGTGTGAGCTAGTGCACTTTAAATCCGATTGCAGCATCAAATGTGTTCTTACGCTGACGTGGTGTTGAAGTTTTTAGAATGCGGTTCCCGTTCAAGTGCTAATCTCATCATTATAATGTTTGAAATAGACAAGGGGTTGTCCTCGGATATTTTGCTTTGAGATTGATCGCGGATCGTTGGCTATAACTATTTCTGTTGCTCCACTGTGATGTTAATTCAACTTCCAATATGTCTATCTTATTTTATAAACACTTTATTCTCCTTTTTAGCATCGTTTTAGTTATTTTTCTTCAGACAGAGAAAATTAATATATTTCGTACCAGTAGGTAGCCGAATTTGTGTTCCGCTGAAGCAACACCACGGGCTTTTGGCCATGGTCTGGGATCACTCCCGATAAGAAAGATCCCAGGACAACACCTCGTAAATTCGAATCTATGTCAGATGACGAGATAACCATATGATATATTTCGTACAAAAAAGTTCTTCAAAAATGTTCAGTGCCTGAACAAATTTCTAAATTGAATGCTTTTGAAGGTTTAGGTAAATGTAAGCTCTTTGAATAATTTGGTATAAAAAAATAGCTTATATGATACTGTCTGAATCGATGTAAATGTCACCAAAAATTGAATGATCCGAAAAAACGGTGAAAACGTAGAGTCTGATCCTGGTCCGTCGTCATCAGCCCGTTGTATTGCTCTAGTACGACGTAATTAAAATACCTACTAACCGAGCACGTAAAATAATTTTTTGTAGAAGTTCATCATCTGTCACTCCTTTTTTAAATAAAAGTATCAAAAAGTAAAAAATTGTTTATTTACAACATTTTTTTTAGCCAATAAATGATTTAATAGAAAATATTCTGCATTTATTAATTAGTCCCCCCTGTCTAATATGATGGATCCAAATCTTTCTACGTCGGTTTGCAAGTGAAATGCACCAAGTAAAGAATTTCAAATATGAATTCTCTTTTTTAAGTTTTTCTAGATCAAAATATTGTTTCCTGGTCTTGTGAAGTCCACTGTCTGTTTTTCTCTGCACGAAGTTTAGATTTTTTCTTGAGTAACAGAACTTTTATCCCTTTATTTATCAGAATTATGTTTCTCGACTCTGAGTGTCTCACATGTAAGCCAATGATAAGCTACCTTAAAGTGCGAGGAATATACATTCTCTTACAATACACACTTGGCGTTTTTCTACAATTTGAATGATTAAACACAATGTAACAAAACCAGACTCTTGGCGTTGGTATGCTTCCAAAAAACATCTATCACAGCCTAGTTTTCTGCAGAAACAAACACACCCTCCGAAAATAAACCCACGTTTCATGTGTCCGTCTTCTTAAGAAATGCCCTCAACAAACAAGAACAAACTTAATATTTTATCGACCTATCAGTAAAGACTTGTTTTCCTCAAAAGGCATCTCCCTCCCATTTCCCATTCTCCAAAGAACAGTAAATTCTCCAGGCAGGAGAGGTCTTGAAGGTTGCCCTTGAAAACTTTCTCCCATCCCCACACGCGCACCAGGGGGCGAGAGATTTCATTCGTGATTGGACTTGGCGATCACTTGGCCGCTCTCCCCTCTGGCAACCCTGGACTGAAGAAGATTCCGCGGCTTCCGTACTCTGGGAAACGCGCGAAGTTTGCAGTTCTTCCATTGACAGAGTGTCTGAGGACTGAGGAGGAGGAAGACATGTGACTCCGCCTTGGCAAGCAGCTTTCCCCCGTAGCATGCGTAGAGCGGAGTGGTGTTGAGACGTTCCTGCTTTTGAAAACGAGGTTTGAATGCCGGCGAAGATCTGAGGTTGTGTCCGTGGGTGCAAGATTGCAAAAAGTGACGATGATAGGCGGTGAAAACGAACTTGGGACCACGAGGTTTTTGACGGTGTGTTTACAAACGTCGCTGCTGCTGGTGTCCATTTTTCACACCGGTATATCCAGTGTCAAAGGTCAGTAAAAAAATTCCATTCTTTGGTAGCGTCGTAATTAATTTCCCTTGAAGTTTTTCTAAAAGATTGTTGTTTGCTTTGAGGCTTATAGCTCCGACGTCGTTGTCGACCTTCGCCTCTATTGTTCTGTACAAGTTTGGGACTTTCAGTTGAGTTGCTCTACAGTTTATGGGTTGACTGATGAAAGGGATTAATTTTCTGGTGTTGTATTTTTCTTAAAGCTTGATTCATTAATTCACTGAAGTGGGCGTTTGAGCCCAGAGTTATATTTTTATTTTGGAAAAGGCTATAGCGTACTTTTTAGAATTTGAAAAAAGAAGATATAATTCCGTATTATACGTGTATCCTGAGTGCATCTTTTTTTACGTAGGAAGAGTATTGTCTCGTTTATAAGCCTGGAGTATACTCATTCAGAAAATCGAATCACTTTAATCTAACTTATGTTCCTTTGCTCAACCTTAAAGAATAAAAAAAAAGGAAGGGGGGGGGGGCAACATGTAATGAATGGTAAGAATTCTTTGTGTCCTACAATAGTTGAATCTAAAATATGTGTATTTGAATTTCTTAACAATACATTTTCGATAGTTGGGAAAAAAAGATATATATAACGGTATTCTTCTCTGTTGTTGTTGTTGTTGTCGCGCGGGCCATATATAGTCCAATTGGGGGTGCCATCGCCCCGGAGGGTTGGACTTCTTCATGCATGACACATCCATTTTACAGGAAGGTCCCTTTCACACATCCACTCACTCACACATATCGTAATTTAGATCCCAATCAGAGACCGATAACTCCCTGATCAGGTACCCCCAGAGGTATTGATAACGAGTATAAGATATATATAACGGTATTCTTCTAAAATATATATATAACGGTATGCTATTAATCTAACTTATATTCCTTTGCTCAACCTTAATGAATAAAGGGGGAGGGCAACATATAATGAATGGTAACAATTCTTTGTGTCCTACAATAGTTGAAGCTAAAATATGTGTATTTGAATTTCTTAACTATAAATTTTCGATAGTTGCAAAATGAGATATATATAACGCAAATGATAAGTTATGTGTCAAAAAATGTACCTTATGTAAGACTTAGCGAACGTTATCAGAGAAATTTATTCCTATTGTCGTATCCACCTGTACATTGAACTTATCCTTTTAAATGTGCTACAATTCCTACGTTGACCAATGATTCAGACTATTTTCTGAATATTTATTGTTCAGGTTTATAAGCTTTGCCAGAATATACATATGCTCTACATTTAATGGAAAAGATACAGGATTATATATGCATTTACAAAAAAATAACAATTATGGTTATGATTAATAGTTAGAGTTTGTTACATAAAGTATATAAGTATATTTCTACAGTTCGTAACATACCCTTATCTTAATAAAAGATAGTTTGTATCAATTTGGTAACTATTTTCTTCGAATAAAAGGAAATAAATTTTTAACCCTTGTAATTAATATAAACCATTACATTATTTGTCACCTCGATTTACAAGAATTGAGTTACATTTAAACAACGAATAAAATCAAAAACCTCTTTTCAAATCTCTTGGATTCTGTCTCGACTTTAATTCTGTTAAACCTTCCATTCTCTTGGATATTCAAAGTATACTTATTGGAAATTTATCGTCATTAAAATATGTTAAACCATGTTGAGATTTAGAGATCGAATAAGTATCCAGATCGTAAATCATTATCTGTAGGCTCGTTCATTAATATGTGTAGTCTCAAAGAGGGATTTAATTAATGATATATATTTAGAAACGCTAACTCCTGAGCAGCAATATTTCATTTTGAACAACGCCTTTATGTGGGTTATTAACCTTTGAGAATAGGTTTTGACAATGCAAATTAAAATACTTTGTTGCAATCTGCTGTTACTCGCATCAACTACGCAATAATCAAGCAATGCCATTTATATAAATCCCACTTTCATAACATTCGTTAAAATGAATTTGAAGTCAAGATACATATTACAAAATTCTGTAGTTAGTGAAAAATCAAAATTAAGAGAACTTATTTCTGAATATAAAACTTCATTGTGCAATCCATATCTAAAGAGGGGGGGGGGGGAGAGAGAGTTTACCATACAAAATTCAAAATACATTTATTTATAATATAATGAAATGCTAATTGGTTTCTGAGTAGTTTTTATTTCGTTTTCTATTTCCGAATTAAATGTAACTCATCCAATTAAGGCGAACTCAAACAACAATGAGCTTAATGGAATCTGATCCTAACGAATTCTAAACACAACAGACTTAAGTTCAAATTTCCAATAACTTGTGAAGTGTTACGTTTTTTACGAACCATTTTGATTTTGAATAGATTATCCTTTTTTAAGTAGCATCAGAACGCACGACTGTAGTAACGAAATAATAGAATTTACTCTCTGAAGAAAAGAATAAAGTAGAGAAGTTTCGAATTCCATTCAAACATAGTATTTAAATTCCTTTTATAGAAATCTCTACTCCGAGTAATTATAAGAAAATGTTGGGACACAAACTAAATGCCACATAATCGTAAACAAAATGGTAAAGAAAAGAAGTAAAAAAGATTCTAAAAAGATGAATTCTTTTTTACCAAAGGAACCCAGTAATGAACTCGTTTTTCCTTTTTCATCAGTTCTCATAAAAGAAACGTTACATAAAACATTCAAGCATGTTGCATGTAACAAAATACGGATAACTCAACAAAAAATGTTATTTTATTCCGTAATTCACAGAATAAATTAGAAAATAAGCGAAACGTGGAAGATCTCCGAAGGGTTATTTTCATTCCCCTTTTGTAAATAAATTATTTTTAAATTAAAAACAAACAGTCAACTAAGATCGAAAGAAACCTTCACAGAATATATGCACATACATCAATTTGTGTTTTAGCGTATTTTCTTAATTTCGTTTGATGGTTGGTTTGAATTGCTCCATTTAGTCCAGTATGTGTGAAGATGTCCTTATACATAAAAAAACACCACGAATTATTTTCGACAGGTCCACGTAGGTAAATAATGTCACACTGGAACGGGCTACGGTTCAGGATCCAACCCGAAGGGATCTGAGGATAACGCCTCGCAGTTTTGAACCACGGTCAGATGACGAGGTCAACACCTGAGCTGGCTCCCCACTCTTAAAATTTCCACACCACTCAAAGGTGAGGACATTTGAGGCCAAGACACATTTAACGTGCATCAGCCCACTTTGCACACGACGGTGTTTGTTTGGATTCAAACTCTCAACCCTTTTGTAAATCCGTTACTCTTCCAACGGGGATTATGCGGCTCCTTGATGACAATACATTTTGTCATTAGTAAAACTGGTCAGTTCTTGATGGACGAGACATCCCGTTGCAACCACTTTGAGCAAACATTGAGCTAACATTTAAATTTTGAACACCGAAATTAGTTTTTAATTTTGAAGCGTTTCTGCATGTATACAATATTGGTGTCATTTTTATATCAGCGGCCAGATAAAATATCAAGTTTTTAATACTAATGCTTTCGCATTTGCCATTTAATTGATTTTACAGCCTTATATTCCATTATAAGTTATGAAGTGTTATACAAAGAAATTCAGAAAAGCATAGTATGAATTAATAATATTTAAACCTCCTGCTTGTTTCCTCGTCATGAGAAACTGACCAGATCTTGACCTCTTCATAAAATCAAGAAACACCTCGGCGAGAAATCTCATCGTTAGCAAAATTTGTTAGAATATATATATATATATATATATATATATATATATATATATATATATATATATATATATATATATATATATATATATATATATATATATACTATCCTAGAATAATGGACCGGACGCCAGCGAATATGCATACAATCCGACAGCTTGTTTGAGGGTGTTTTTCGTGATATGGCATGGAACCTTTGTATGTTGTTCCTGGTCAATTGAACGCCGACGCCTACATGAATATTTGGGACAATCAGGTTCTTACTACGCTCTGGCAATTTTTATGGAATGGACGAATGTTACTTCCAGGACTACAACCCTCCGTGTCATGTTGCAGCCTCTGTTAAGCAATGGTATCAAGACATGGATGTAAAACGTCTTCTATGGCCTGCTCAGAGTCCCGACCATAGAACATTTGTGGGACGAGTTAGAGGGACGCTTACGGACCAGGGAACCACGTCCGAAATCTACAGCTGAGCTGGCGACATTCTTGCAGCAGGTGTGGACACAAATATCTAAACCTTGTTGAAGGTATGCCCAGAAGGGTTGCTAGTATAATTGCAGCACGTGGGGACCTATCCCCCTAATAAAGCATGTATTATTTCCCTTAAACCATCACATCTTGCTGTCCGGTCTATTATAGTAGGGTAGGGTATCTCGTCGGAATCGCTTGGAGGGTTACTTTGTAATGTAAAACAAGAAACCAATATTTTCAGGGACTTGAGTCACTGCATCGCTAAGTTCATTTCCGAAAATAATTAGTAATCTATGATATTTAATGGATAATTAAACATTAACTGTCATTTAATGGATAATTAAACATTAACTGTCATTTAATGGATAATTAAACATTAACTGTAACTGAAAAATTCCAATTCGTTACCTAATCTGACCGTGTTTCAAAATTACAAGATGTTGTTCTCGGATACTTCCCTTCGGAACTGATCCCGTGCCATCCCCAATGACCAGTTGTGTTATTGCTCCAGTGCGACGTAAAATCAACTACCAATTTATATTAATATCTTCATACCTGTTTTTTAATTCAGTAAATTATTTAATATTGTGTGGCATCGTAAGAATATATCTCCAATGAGTCTGTAAGGTTTAATCGGTCAGATACGAGCAAGAAGTAGCCATTAGGAGATTTTAAAATCAATACTTTGCATGTCATAGATTGGTTTTATGGCTCAAAGGTCGTTTTGGGCCATGTTGAGCCAAACACAAGACACACAATATCAAGTACTAGACATACACCCACGAGGAAAAGTTTACTAATACAGAAGAAAGAAACACACCCAGGAAGGAATGAAACCCCAGCTCCACCTACAACTTGCAGGTTGCTAGCGCAGTGGCATACACATTGAGTCACAACGGCCTCAGAAGGAAGCATAAGAGTATATATCTTTCAGAAGTGTGAAGGAGTAAGTGCAAGGAAGTATTTCTGGTGTGTAGAAAAAGTAAGTCAGCTATCGAAATCTAAAGGGATTCCATGAAATCCTATGTTGATAAAAATGATTTGATTCAGTTTAAATGTTATTTTTAACGAACTAGATTTAAAATTTACAGTTACGAAAATCATGTGATTCAGCATTCAAAAGAAAGCTGTTGCATGATATTCAATCGTGGGCTTGAACCTCTTCCTGTCACTTTCTGTGTAGATGAGGTTATCACGTAACCCGTCAGTTAGGACGATGTCTCTCTCTGTTTCCTTATTATACTTGAGGAGTTTTCCATCTCATCTGATCCGATTTCTATGGAATTTCCAGAATTGATGGAATTCACTTAATCACCCGATAAGTCACCCACTATGGATAATTGCTGCATATTCCCCCACAGATAATCCTTTAAGGATGAAGGTGGATTACACAGAAGACAGATCGCATAACATTCATTTCATATTAAGTGCCATTTTTATGTGATTGATGGCCATAGACTCGACTACTACTTCTGCGATTTATATAGCTTTAGCTATCTCCTTGGAACACATATTTTTAGCACCATTTATTCCTCTACCTATATATTACAATTCATTTCAATGGCTTTTAATATCGCCATCATGACTTTTGTGTACTTTTGAATGGCTTCAGACATTGTATTTTTAAAATTATTTTAAAATTACTGAATTTTAAATTTTTAGCACATTATTTTATGTTTAACTCGGGACGTGGAAGCCTAGTTCGAAGAGCTAGGAATTAGCAACAGGGGGATTGCGCGTTCGAATCCAGCCAAAGACCGTTGTGTACGCGGCGGCTGGTGTACGTTCCATGTGTCGTGGCCTGAAATTTCCTCACCTACTGATGTGGTGTGGAAGTTTGGAGAGTGAGGTGCCAGCTCAGGTAATCACCTCGTCATCTGACCATAATTCCAAATTACGAAGCATTGCCCTCGATCGTTCCCTTCAGGATTGATCCTGCACCGTTGCCAATTGCCGAATGGAGACATATCTACGAGAGACATGTCCAGAATCTTTCTTACCCCAACAAAATAGAACATAAAAATTCTTTTAAATTCAATTTCTTCAAAAGTAGCCCAGTGTTTTTGGAGGTCGATCTACGACCAGACATATCAAGAATCTAACTTTCTTGTTATCATAACTGAAAGAACGATTTCTCTTTTATTTACATTCAAATTAAGACTAGATGCTATTGTAACGGGCTTATTGTTTGGAGACCTATCTACGACGGATAGATCAAGAATCAATTTTTTTTACCAATTTAAGGGAAGAGAGAAAAACTCTCTTTTTCCTCTTCAATTTAATTTCTTTGAATCATTCGACGAAAACAGCCTTGTGGTTTTTGGAGACCTTACAACGACAGACCAAGAATCTACTTTCTTAACATAACTGGAAGATAAAATGTCTGTAATATAATATCAAAGAAAAAAAACCTCATAGTGTTTTGAAGACCGATCTGCGACAGATAAAAAAAAATTACTTCCTTAACGACATATTGGAAAAACAAATTTTTTCTTCAATTTCATTTTTTTGAAACAACCCGACATACATAGCCTAGTGTTTCGGAGACCGATCCACGTCAGAAAATGTACTTCCTTACTGCCATAAATGAAAATATATTTTTCTCTTCTATTCAATTTCTTGTACATAAAAGTATCCTAATGCTTCAGAAGTCAATGATCCACGACAGACAGGTCAAAAATATGTTTTCTTGCATAATTAGAAAAATATAACTTTCTCTTTAATTTAATATCAAAGAAATATCTAACATTCTCTTTAATTTACTATCAAAGAAATATCTAACATAAAACCTGCCTAGACCTAGAGTTTCGGAGACCGAACCACGGCAGACAAATCAAGGATCTACTTCTTTTCTGTCATAAATGGAAAACATGTTTTTCTCTTCTATCTAATTGGTTAGACATAAAAGTAGCCTAATGCTTCAGAAGTCAAGGATCCACGACAAACAGGTCAAGAATATGCTTTCTGGCATAAATCCCGCCTAGAGTTTTGGAGACTGAACCACGGCAGACAAATCAAGAACCTACTTTTTACTGCCAATAAATGGAAAGCATGTTTTTCTCTTCTATCTAATTTCTTAGACATAAAAATAGCCTAATGTTTCGGGAGTGAAGGATCCACGACAGACAGGTCATACATAGTTAGAAAGACAGAACTTTCTCTTTAATTTAATATCAAAGAAATATCTGACATAAAACCTGCCTAGAGTTTTGGAGACTGAGAGAGAACCACGGCAGACAAATCAAGAATCCACTTCCTAACTGCCATAAATGGAAGACATGTTTTTCTCTTCTATCTAATTTATTAGACATAAAAGTAGCCTAATGTTTCGGGAGTCCAGGATCCACGACAGACAGGTCAAGAATATGCTTTCTTGCATAATTAGAAAAATAGAACTTTCTCTTTAATTTAATATCAAAGCCATATCTGACATAAAACCCGCCTAGAGTTTTGGAGACCGAAATACGGCAGATAAATCAAGAATCTACTTCCTTACTGCCATAAATGGAAAAACATGTTTTTCTCTTAAATCTAATTTCTTAGACATAAAAGTAGCTTAATGCTTCTGAAGTCAAGGATCCACGACAGACAGGTCAAGAATCTCCAGCAAGCTTATAATAATCCACGATTCGATTTTGCGGATATTTCTCAATATAGGAAAATAATCCACCACAGCATTTCTTCCATCGGGGAATCAATGACCTGCTCCTTCCCTTTCTTTTAATTCCCTTTTTTTAGAGGAAATCGTTTACCCTCAGATTTTCCACAGCATTCAATCCACCAACAATGCATTGGGTTCATGGAACCCCTCAATCACGTGGGGGAGGGGGAGATTTCCTTTAATGTCAACTTCACGTGAAGTGATTCCCGGAGATAATATTCATCTCTTGTTTTCATTCTCGACGACAACGCCAGCTGTTCCCCGTTTTTCTCAATTTTCGACCCCCGCTTGAACGGATGCGGATCCTCGTGTTTGCAAACGATACTCGGGAGTTTCTGGAATTGCCAAAGTATTAAGGATTTGAATCGGGAAGCAATCGGGGGCTGCGAGTTTCCTCAAAATTAGGATCAATCGCGCTTCAAATAATCTATTACTTCCCTGATATGGTTGGTAGGTATTTTAATTACCGTCGTACTAAAGTAACCTAACGGGCTAATGACGACTCTCACTTACTTATACGCGACGGTCTTATGATTAAAGTGTTAGCCTCTAGATTGGAAGGTTCCTGGTTCTAATCCGGGTCCGGTCATGGATGTCTGTGAGCGTATGGTGGAGAGATGGCTGGAGCACCTTAAATCTGTCGTGGCCGAAAGTCCTCTTGTTGTGTTGGTGTGGATATTAGGAGCGTGGGGTGCCAGCTCAGGTGTTGCTTCGTCATCTGACCGTGGTTCAAAATTACGAGCTGTTGTCCTCGGATCTTTCCCTTAAGGGACTGATCCCGGACCGTCGTCAATAGCCCGTTGTGTAACTCTAGTACGACGTTAACTAAAAATTACCAAATTATTACCTAAGATCTTTTGATTGAGGGATTGAATCTGGACCTTCATCAATAGCCCGTTGTGTTGCTATAGTACGACGTTAACTAATAATAACCGATTACCAAAATTACGTGATGTTGTCCTCGGTAATGGTAATTGTAATTTTTTTAGTTAACGTCGTACTAGAGCAATACAACGGGCTATTGACGACGGTCCGGGATCAGTCCCTTAAGGGAAAGATCCGAGGACAACACCTCGTAATTTTGAACCACGGTCAGATGACGAAGCAACACTTGAGCTGGCACCCCACTCTCCAAACTTCCACGCCAACCCAACGTGAGGACTTTCGGCCACGACAGATTTAAGGTGCACCAGCCGCCTCTACACCATACGCTTACAAACATCCATGCCCGGACCCGGATTCGAACCAGGAACCTTCCGATCTAGAGGCTAACACCTTAACCACTATACCAATGTTGTCCTCGGATCTTTTCCTTAAGGGACTGATCTCGGACCGTCGTCAATAGCCCGTTGTGTTGCTCTAGTACGACGTTAACTAAAATTACCATTACCCGGACAGTCGTTAATTTCCCGCTGTGTTGCTCTAGTACGACGTTAATAAAAAATTACTAATTTACTATCCTCAAATTTAGGTAATTGGTAATTTTAGTTAACGTCGTACTAGAGCAACACAACGGGCTATTGACGACGGTCCGGGATCAGTCCCTTAAGGGAAAGATTCGAGGACAACACCTCGTAATTTTGAACCACGGTCAGATGACGAAGCAACACCTGAGCTGGCACCCCACTCTCCAAACTTCCACGCCAACCCAACGTGAGGACTTTCGGCCACGACAGATTTAAGGTGCACCAGCCGCCTCTACACCATACGTTTACAAACATCCATGCCCGAACCCGGATTCGAACCAGG
The DNA here is from genome assembly GCA_947359465.1 of Metellina segmentata. Classification (NCBI taxonomy): domain Eukaryota; kingdom Metazoa; phylum Arthropoda; class Arachnida; order Araneae; family Tetragnathidae; genus Metellina; species Metellina segmentata. The sequence goes on along the minus strand of OX375878.1, from coordinate 99,639,103 downwards.
AACCTTCCTATCTAGAGGTTAACACCTTAACCACTATACCGGTTGGTCGGCTCCTCAAATTTAGGATCAATCGCGCTTTAAAATTATCTATTACCATCCTTGGGATGGTAGGTATGTATCTTAATTAACGTCGTACTAAATTAACCAAACGGTCTATAGACGACTCTCCAAACTTCCTTTTCGCGACGGTCTGGTGGTTAAGGTGTTAGCCTCTAGATCGGAAAGTGTCTGGTTCGAACCCGTGTCAGTGCTTGAATATTTGTAAACGTACTGTGTAGAGGCGGCTGGTGCACCTTAAATCTGTCCTCAAGTTCGGCTGGTGTGGAAGTTTGGAGAGTGAGATGCCAGCTCAGGTGTTGCCTCGTCATCTGACCGTGGTTCAAAATTACGCGGTGTTGTCCTCGGATCTTTCCTCTAAGGGATTAATCACGGACCGTCGTCAATAGACTCTATAGACTGTAGCTCTAGTACGTCGTTAATTAGAAATTACCAAAATTACCGTACCCAAATACAGACTCATATGTTTGTTTACATGTCCAGATATAAAGATTGATCTTCGTTGTGTTGTCCTCGGATCTTTCCTCTAAGGGATTAATCACGGACCGTCGTCAATAGACTCTATAGACTGTAGCTCTAGTACGTCGTTAATTAGAAATTACCAAAATTACCGTACCCAAATACAGACTGTTATGTTTGTTTACATGTCCAGATATAAAGATTGATCTTCGTTGTGTTGTCCTCGGATCTTTCCTCTAAGGGATTAATCACGGACCGTCGTCAATAGACTCTATAGACTGTAGCTCTAGTACGTCGTTAATTAGAAATTACCAAAATTACCGTACCCAAATACAGACTGTTATGTTTGTTTACATGTCCAGATATAAAGATTGATCTTCGTTGTGTTGTCCTCGGATCTTTCCCTTAGTGGATTGATCCCGGACCATCGTCAATTGCCCGTTGTATTGCTGTAGTACGATTTTAATTAAAATTTCTTTCCTTCTACGCAAACTTGAGGACGTTTTTAACGTGCTCCAGGTGTCCACGTACACAGCGGTCTTTTGGTTGGACCTAGTTCGGCACTCGCAACCCTCCGTTTGCTAACCTTTACTTTTCCAACCGAGCTACCGTGGCTCGTTAGCGATTTAGGAAGATGGAAAGAAAGGCAGGGTTCTATTAAGTCACAAATGCATCACCAATCGCAAAGCGAAGACAAAGTGAATACCTTGAGCGAGCGGGTTTAATCAATGATTAGCGATGCGGAAGACAAAGCTCAAAATGTTGGAATGATGAAAGGATTTATCGGGGACATGTGGCTGCAGGAATAAAACAAATACAAGCAGGTGAAAAGGGAAAATACGGGGTCATATCCTGAATGTTAAAATACTTGTGATAGTTATATTTCATAGGGTTGATTTTTGTATCGTTTTCATATAGATAAATATTACAAGAATAAAAGCCGACCAACCGGTATAGTGGTTAAGGTGTTAGCCTCTAGATCGGAAGGTTCCTGGTTCGAATCCGGGTACGGGCATGGATGTTTGTAAACGTATGGTGTAGAGGCGGCTGGTGCACCTTAAATCTGTCGTGGCCGAAAGTCCTCACGTTGGGTTGGCGTGGAAGTTTGGAGAGTGGGGTGCCAGCTCAGGTGGTGCTTCGTCATCTGACCGTGGTTCAAAATTACGAGGTGTTGTCCTCGGATCTTTCCCTTAAGGGACTGATCCCGGACCGTCGTCAATAGCCCGTTGTGTTGCTCTAGTACGACGTTAACTAAAAAATTACCAATTACCCTTAAGGGACTGATCCCGGACCGTCGTCAATAGCCCGTTGTGTTGCTCTAGTACGACGTTAACTAAAATTACCATTACCATTACAAGAATAAAAAGCTATTGAACTAGGGACTTCGGAATTGCGAAGACCCCCTTCCAAAACCAAGCTTAGTTTCAGATTATGTCGAAACTCTCAAGTCCGCCGACTTAATCGAAGAGCCCTCGCATATTCTCCCAATACCGCACATCTAATCCCGTCTATAATTGTGGACACAAGTTCTTATGCTCCATCCACCCTGCGCAAGTTCGCTTTACTGGCAAGCACCTCAGCTCGATATTCAGGCAAGCCAACGTCAACACGGCCGAAGAGGATGTGTCTTCCGATATAGTAATAAGGTTGGGCTCCTGGAAATGGACATTTAAGCTCCTGGACCGTGTGGCGATGAAGTCTCCATAGATGGCGTAATTACCCTGTTGATCCAATTTGGTTGCCATAGCGGAGTGACTTAAGGGGATTTTGAAGGGTTTCGGAGGATTCCGGCGCTCATTCGTGCAAACGAAACACAGAACAGTGGTACTTCATCCATGACTTGCTCACTTGCTGATTAGATAGCAGCGATTCAAAGAAACAGTGTGAGTAATTGCTAATCTGGGTTATACTGCCTATGCTGTTTCGATTACTTAGTTTATTTATACGACTTTGAACGACTGTTTTTCATTGACCGACCTGATTAGAAAGTAGTGATTCAAAGAAACAGTGTGCCTTACCACTAATCTGGGCAATACTGCCTATGCTATTTCGTATGCTTAGTTTATTTATGCGAGTTTGAACGACTGTATTTCATTGACCGACCTGATTAGAAAGTAGTGATTCAAAAAAACAGTGTGAGTTATAACTAATCTGAGATACTGTCTGTGCTGTTTCGATTGCTTAGTTTATTTATACGAGTTTGAAAGACTGTTTTTCATTGACCGACCTGATAAGAAAGTAGTGATTCAAAGAAACAGTGTGCCTTATCACTAATCTGAGCAATACTGCCTATGCTATTTCGAATGCTTAGTTTATTTATGCAAGTTTGAACGACTGTTTTTCATTAACCGACTCGATTAGAAAGTAGCGATTCCAAGAAACAGTGTGAGTTATCACAAATCTGGGTTATACTGTCTATGCTGTTTCGTATACTTAGTTTATTTATGCGAATTTGAACGACTGGGGTTATCATTGGCCTGCCTGATTGGATAGTAGTGATTCCAAGAAACAGTGCGAGTCTTTACTAGTCTGGGTTATAATACCTATGCTGGTTTCAATTAATTTTGAAGTTTGTATTGTTTTTCTTTTATACCTGAAGCGAGGTAGTTAGTTGAATTAACGTTGTACTGGGGCAAAGACTATTGGCAAAGGTCCGGGATCAATTCCAATGGGAAAGATTCGAGGGTCAGTAATTTATTCATGAAGTGACACACTTACAAACTTTGGCACTCCAAACATTGAATTATATACTTTTCTCCCTCGCTGAAGCGGGATACGGTAGCCCGTTTGGTAGAAAAGCAGATTAGCAACAGGAGGGTTGCAAGATCGAAACTCGATCCAACCAAAGACCGTGGGGGCTGGTGCACGTTAAATCTTTAGCAAGCCGCGTGAAAAACAGTGCAACTTGGCTACGCTACCATAAAGTTTTATATGGTGGAGAAAGGTTACACTTCTAGATGTACTATAGCATTGTAAGCTGATATCTGTAGTGGTGGTGAAGCCACCAGAATTGTTCAGAAAAGTGACTACCATCAATAAAACTATACAATTATTATCTAAATGGTAATGTAAATACTTAACAACCCTAGTGGTTATACTGAAGAGGTGTCTTGTCATTAGCAATAGTGACCACATCTTGATTGACAAGGTATCTCGTCATTAGAAAGAAGCTGACCAGGACCTTCCTAAGATCATCCAAAATGGGCAGTATATTTGATGGCGAGATACCTCGTCAAGTATTAGCAAAATTAGTCAGATCTTTATGAACGAAATAACTCGTCGAAACCACTTGGAAGGTTAAGCAGTCAGGGCTCTAAGAAAAATAACTGATAGAATTAGGGAACATGAACACTTTATAAACCAAGTGACAAAGGTTGACACGCACCATAAACTGTGTCAGAAACAATCATTTCAGACGAACAAGTTCTCTATTCAGTAGTACAGAAATAAAAATGTAGGTAGTTAATTCATGTCGCACAAGAGCAACAAAACGGACTATTGGCCAAGGTACGGGATTAATCCCCAAGGGCGACAAATTCAAAGACGACACCATATCTTTTTCAACCACTGTCAGAGGACGAGGTCAACGCATAAACTAGCACACCACAAACTTCCACTCCACGCCAACGTGAGGACATTTGAGGCCACGACAGGTTTAACGTGCACCATCCCCGTGTACACGACGATCTTTGGTTAATTAAGTTTCGGAGTCACAACCGAACCCTTGCTAATCCGTTACTTTTCCAACCGGTCTACCACGGATCCATAGAAATTAAGAGAAAAATGCTCGTTTGAGATTAACACGGATTAAAAACTTCCATTTCTTGTTCACTGCATTGCTTTGTAGTCTAAACAGTTTGAAAAGCCTCTCTCACAAAGAACATAAAAGAATACACTAATCCTCTTATGTCCGTTGATTCAATTTACTAATTTATCAGTTCAGCTGCACATTTTGGTCTTTCAAACCTTTATCTTCTCAAAGCTGATCACTTTGTTTATTTTAGAATAAAGATCGATTCTCACAACTTAATCGAAAAATAATTAGCCCACTGTTCGATAGCTCTGAGCAAGAGACGCTGGAATAGGAATACAACTCCAAATGGAAACACTTCGATTTGTGTTATCGGTTGTCGGGAAAGGGTACAGTGCATTTTGTTGCTCACTAACAATCGCCATATTGATTCGTATTATAGTATTCCGATAAACTTACAAGTAAGACGGGTGTGATCATTTTTCAAAAATGAATCACAATCCAAATTTGCGTTCATCATATACTTAAATCAGAGGTTTCAAGAAAAAAAACTCTTAAGTCATACCCTTACAGTTACTCAATATTGAAGTATAATTTGAATACGTACATTGAACCCAGGCATTGATCTGATCAGTTTCTTTTCTAATGTCATCATACCTCCTCGAGACAACCATCAGGAGGGTTAAAAGAGGCCATTATCCACCACATTTTGTCAGTTCACAAGGGAATTTTAAGTGCCAATTTTTTTATGATGACGTGATCCGATCATATTTTTTATAATGACGAGGTATCTAGTTCCATTAAGATCTGATCTGATCAGTCTCGTTTCTAATGTCATCATACCTCCTCAAGACAACCATCAGGAGGGTTAAAAGAGGACATTTATGATGACGAGATCCGATCATATTTTTTATAATGACGAGGTATCTGGTTCCATTAAGATCTGATCTGATCAGTCTCGTTTCTAATGTCATCATACCTCCTCAAGACAACCATCAGGAGGGTTAAAAGAGGACATTTATGATGACAAGATCCGATCATATTTTTTATAATGACGAGGTATCTGGTTCCATTAAGATCTGATCTGATCAGTCTCGTTTCTAATGTCATCATACCTCCTCAAGACAACCATCAGGAGGGTTAAAAGAGGACATTTATGATGACGAGATCCGATCATATTTTTTACAATGACGAGGTATCTGGTTCCATTAAGATCTGATCTGATCAGTCTCGTTTCTAATGTCATCATGCCTCCTCAAGACAACCATCAGGAGGGTTAAAAGAGGACATTATCCTCCATATTTTGTCCGCTTACGAAGAAAACGCACTATGTCAAGAATTTCAAGATACTAGTTTTTTTTAGCTCCTCTAAGCTTAACAAGAATGTTGTGACCTTTAGATTGTGAAGCCCACTAAGTCAATTTTTCTTTGAAGAAGGGGTAGATTACTTCTTGAGAAACATACTGTACCGTATCGACGAAAAAGTAAAACCACTTCCTGGTTAAAATACTTATATTAAGAATTAAAGTTTTTACAGAATATGTACAGCTACAGTTTTATAATTAAAGACGATGTCCATCACCGATACAATGTATATTGTATTCACAAAACTAAATTACATAAAATTCTTGTGTTTTAAATGTTCTATTTGATAGCCCTTATTCTGAACTATCTTTCGACACCGTAATTTCCAGGATAATAGTGTCTTTTGAAGTGTCAGAAGAAGTATTCTATCCCATTCCTCCTGAACAGCTTTCCAGAGTCCTGTAAGGGTTGTGGGACGACGTTTGGATAACGCAGATTTTAAAAGTCCGAAAGCACAAAGATCCATAGGTGATACATCGGGAGATTTAGTAGGGATATCAGTGAAGGGTATGGCATTGATACCGGTTTTTTGTTCCATTTCTTTTAGGAAATTTACAGTGGATTTTGATGTGTGACTGCTAGCTTTGTCTTGATGGAGTTCCACAGATTTATGGCACTGTGGGTAAAGCGATGGTATTTCATTCAGAAAAATTGGTGATACATTATGTTCCTGATAGTATTTGGAGTTAATCTTGACATTTTTTCCACTCTCTTTATTTTTAACTTGCCATTATATGAAAAACCAGCAACAATCATGAATCCCTTCGAAAAGCTTTCTTTCGATTCTGTGAACCATGTACTTAAATTTTTTTTCTCCCCTTTTATGATAATAAATGGCTCTTTATTTTTGCTGAAATCGTTTAAATACACCCATGATTCATCTATTGTGACAATTTTTTTCCAATTTACTTTGGATAAGTGTCTCATATAGAATTCGGCAGCGTGTCCTGCGTTCAGCGATATGCTTTGGAGAAAGACGATGCACATTACGTTTTTTCGCTTTCTCAAGATTTAAATCAACGTTTATCATTTTGTTTACAGTGGACACCGAGCATCTTAATGATTTTGCAACTTTCTTTTGACTAGGGGGATTTTCTTTTAACATTAAACAACGTACCTTTGCAATAGTCGAAGATGTCCGTTTCTTCCTTGGATACTTGTTTGGAATTTTTGTCCCACTTGAGGCTCCAATTTGACGTTCTTTTCCTTTCTTGTTGACGATATTACCTATCGACGCTTTAGATATCACAAAACCATGACTCTCACATCGTTTTTGGATAACGGAATATGAATATGTCTCTTTGGATAGAGCATAAATATAGCCTTCGAACCACTGTTTCGTTAAAAACGCCATTTTGAATAAAAACAAACCTCTCAAGCCGCAGACGATAATTTTGACTTTTAAAAACATAGTACAACTGCAGTTATTTTTTTTGCAGCAAACGATTTTTTATTACCGCTAACCAAAATCGTCTAAAAAATGTGCGAACAGCCTCTGTAAATGGCAAGAAGTAACTTTTAACACGTTGGTTGGCACTCTTGCTAATCCAGAGAAAACTACAGAGTTTGCGAGGTGAGTGTCGATCATCAATATGCTGTACGCCTTGTAGATGGCGTTTTAAAATCTCTGAATGTTGAGCGAAAGGATTTTGCACTTCCTCTATCCGATACAGCACATTATATGACTGCGGCTGGCGCAGTTTTTTAATGTCAAAGAAATTACTGGCCAAGGATCGACCATTCAACGTTCTTCTGTATTTAAGAATGTATTATAATACTGTTGTACACGGCTAAAATTGTCAATATATTTGGAATTTTTTCATTTTTTACGAGTAATTTATTTTAGAATTTAGTGAATCAAAAATAAATGCAACTTTACTTTCATAAATACAACTTCTGGGAATGATAAATGCAACTTTTGCCATTTTTACTGCAACAAAAAAGTTCCCCTAGTGATGAGATATCTCATCATCAAGATTTGACGCGTTTTGTTTAATGACGAGATATCTGATCATCAAGATCTGACCCGTTTTGTTTAATGACGAGATACCTGATCATCAAGATCTGACCCGTTTTGTTAATGACGAGATATCTGATCATCAAGACATTACGATTTTTTTTATGATGACGAGATCAAAATCTGGTAGGAATTTTTATAATGACGAGATACCTTATCTAAACAACCACCAAGATAGTTAAAAAATTATATACATTTTAATTTTAAATTAATTAAAATTTTAAAATGACTTTTCAAAACTTTTCTATTTTGGATTTTGGAAGGCAATCTGTTGATCATAGAAATAAACTAATTCGTTTAAAATAAATTTTAGATAGATAGGTATTTAATTAGTGTCACACTGGAGCAACGCAACGGGCTATGGGCGAGATCCAGGATCAACCCCTGAAGGGATAACCGAGGACAACACCACGTAATTTTGAAACCCGGTCAGATGACGGACTAGGTCGCACTTAAGCTGGCACCCTACTACCAAACTCCACATCACGCCAACGTTGAAGTCGAAATAGATTTAATGTACACCAAGATTTTTGGTTGGAATCGAACTCACAACCCTCCGGTTGCTAGACCGTTACTACCACGACCCAAGAAATGTTAGGTGAAATAATATATATATATATATATTGGTAATTGGTAATTTTTTAGTTAACGTCGTACTAGAGCAACACAACGGGCTATTGACGACGGTCCGGGATCAGTCCCTTAAGGGAAAGATCCGAGGACAACACCTGGTAATTTTGAACCCAACGTGAGGACTTTCGGCCACGACAGATTTAAGGTGCACCAGCCGCCTCTACACCATACGTTTACAAACATCCATGCCCGGGCCCGGATTAACCTTCCGATCTAGAGGCTAACACCTCTCAAGCAAACCTTAACCACTATACCGGTTGGTCGGCATATATATATATATATTTAGGCTTTTGAAATACTCCTAAGTTTTAAAATATGCTATATTTGAGTTCATTGGAAAAACAGCCAGATTTAAATAGATCAAAATAACAAAGTTATAAAACTTCAAACTGTTCCCAACAAACTAGAGGATAGTACGAGACTGCTTCGAGTTTACTATTAGTTTTCAAACATACATGCCCCAAAAATTATTTACTACTTTCATTTCTTTCCCCTCTGGTGTAACAGCTACTTGCGCTGTGTGTTAGTGTTTCTTAAAAGGTTTCCCATGTCTTCTATGGGGAAAATACTCCAACTGGAATATCAGTTTTTCCATAACTATATAAAAGAATCTACATAGGTCAAAATGTATTCATCGAAAAAATATTTTGAATACTTCTTAAGTCGTAGCCTAAGTAAGTTAAACTTGTGTCTTGTTGGGTGGTGGGACAGATTCCTTATATTTTAAACTCGTGCAGCAAGAAAGCCTTTATTTCGTGTGTTGATTTGCAAAGCTAAAACACATTTACACCTAACCCTCACGAACACGCTTGCTAAGGCAGTATTGGATTGCGAAGCAAATTAAATGGTATTGCGTAGCAATCACTTGGGGTTGGCGAGCGGTAGCGACCAGGGGGTGGAGCTCCTTAGTTTTATAAAAAAAAAATTCCATATATTTCACTTTTTTTAAGATACGCGTAAAGACTACTTCATAAAAAAATTCAAATTTAAAAAAGATAACTCAATTTTTTGGCTTCGGAAGTTTTAATAAACTCATCTGATATTAAAGAAATGGCTGAACCCTTTTATCTTCACGCAAAAAAAGGCTGATATAATTAGTAAATTTCTTAATCTTCGATAAATGTTATATTTCTAAGCAGTAATTTAATAAAGAATCAAAGAATATTTTTCTGCTTCTGAAATATTCCCTTGATTTTTCTTTGATCTCATTATACAAGCAGTCACAAAAATAGATTGATTTTTCATTTGTCACGAGTAAACTATAAGTTTCTATATTATTAGTAGCAGTATTTTCTGATATAAAAAACTAAGACGATCGTAATACGAATCCAATGCAAAATGGAACCTCAAACTGAGTTGAGCAAATTTATATATGGGGTTGATACGAAGGTAATGAAGCAACACAACGGTCTAAGAGTTGGCACCCCACTTTCCTTACTTTCACACCACACCAACGTGAAGACAATGAGGCCACGACTGATTTAAAGTGCAAAAGCCCGACGGTTTTTGAATGGAACGAGTTTCGAACTCGCAACCCTGTGGTTTCTAATCCTATGTCTCTTCCAATAAGAAAACTGTAACCCTAATTTCTATACGAAAAAAAAAAAAAAAAATATATATATATATATATATATATATATATATATATATATATATATATATATATATATATATATATATATATATATATATATATATATATATAACACTAACATACGAACGTGGACCCGAAATCAACGTTATTTGTGTATCATTGAATGGCAACGACGGAGAGCTACAAGAAATGCTGAAGATAGAGATCGCCGCGAGAATGAAACGGCTGAGCAATGTTATGAACAGATAGCTCTACGAAGGCATAGTTGTCATCATGCTTCAAGCGAAAATCTTTCTGATGTTCAAGAAAACAACTGCGGGAATTTGGTAGAATTTGTGCACTTTTTGCCATGTCCTTTATGGGAAATATAAACTCAATACAAATAAAAAATGTACGAAATTTTCTCACGATGGGATTAGTAGGAAATTAGAATTAACCGTTTCAAATGCATAAAAGAGAGCTAATTGCAAATGTGAAACTCTTTACGTGTCTCAAGAGAGAAGGGCAAAGAATATAAATGTAGCACTTTATAGGTCTCTAATGACTTTTTCAATAATTAAACATCTGAGAGACTTGGCTGATTTTTGCAGTTTTTGAGCTATAGTGTGTGTGTGTGTGTGTGTGTGTGTGTGTATTGGTAAATGTAAAACGTTTCTAAGTTCTGAAACCTTTCCTTCCATTTTTATCAAAAACTGTGCATTAACTAAAATATTTTTTCGGAACTATAACTTTTATAAGAATATTTAATAATTAATTTGTAATAATTTATATAAATTTTATAAGAACTAAAGAATATCTATCGGTAGCCAGCTACTAATAGCTTACCTATACAAAGAGTGAAACATAGATTTAGCCTTTTCATTCACGAATGAGCAACTGTCACGAATATTCGTGTTTTAATAGCTATTGCAAACAGCCGAGCGCTAACCGGTGTAGCCCGGCTGGTTCGATGAATAAAACTAATTAACGAAAGTAAAAACGAAATGCAATCTATTTTTTAATAACTAGTATCCCCCCCCCCTGCTCGCCAACCTCCGGGGATTGCTACGCAATCACATTTGGTTTGCTTCGCAAACCAACATACGTTTCGCAGAGTCAATCTCCTGTGCAACGGCGAAACTATCTTATTAATTCGTGTATAATCCTGATTTGAATTTTCGATCCTTGACATCAGAGCGAGGGCTTCGCACCCTGCTCGCTAACGATCCTGAGCCCCCGGTGATTGCAACGCAATCCCATAACAAACCAGACCTAAATCTCGTCCATATCGAAAACTAGGGAATGCCTTGATGACGATATATCTCGTCATTAAATTGATTCTCGTCATTAGATTAGGCAAAATTGATTCGATTTTGATGGACCAGATATCTTGTCAAAACCTCTTGGAGGGTTGTCAATATAACTACGGCACATTTAGGGGAACTGAAAAAGGCCATATTATTAAATTTCTTAAATACCAAAATCCACCTTGAAAACTGTAAAATTTTACCTATCGCAGAACCGAAACGTTTGTTTTGTCGGAAACAATTCAATGACCATCGCTTTGAAGCTTTATTTCCCCATCAATGATCCCAAATCCATCGCATTGTTTGAAGCCAACCTAAAGCTAAACTGACAAATCGTGCATGAAAAATGCTTGTTTTCTTGCGCAATACCGAGTTTCCTATAAATAAATATTTGACTGGAGATAGCTAGAAAGGAAAAGAAAGCGATGTTCCTAAATCCCAGATCAAAGTTTCTGACAAATCCTACGATTTTCAAGAAGAAACCAGTTCGTATTCCCCACACTCCCTTCAAACCCCTTCCCGAGTCTATTGTCCTTGAAAGCCTGCGGGCCTCCTTTCTACATAATTCATCCCTTGTAAAACTCACCTTCTCTTCCAGACTGTGACGCCCTCCCTCCCCTCTTTCGGAAGGGGGGCGGGCTTTTCTTAAAACCCCCTCACGTTCTTTCCAAGTGGTCACCCCTCCTTCTTTTTTGTTGAGAAATATTCATCCGTACACATGAAAACAGCGCAGCCATCTTGACAAAGACTTACAGCTGTAGCATTTGGAAGCGAGACGTCCAGTTGACAAATACCTACAAGCTTAGAGGGGCTCGTATGTGCACTTGAGTGCGATACAATGGGCTTTTATAGACTCCTTATGAAGATGTATGTACGAGCGAGCTAGACGAATGTTGGAGATTCTCTAGCCTTTCTCCTTGCGCCATTTTCTATTCCATGGAGTTACGTAATTCGTAACGGAAAGCATCTAAATTATTGGCTTAATCTTTTTGTGCTTGTTGGAAAGTTTTCAATCTCAAGCGTTTTTCAATAGTCATCCGATATTTATTCTTTAAATACTTTATTTGAATAAACGACATATTTAACGATGATGGCAATATAGTGGGCCTTGAAAATGATCTATGATGGTCAAGGTGAAGGGTCTATTGGTAACCTTCAGGTACTTGTAGAGCGTATGTGAACTTGAGTGCGATACTATTGACCTTTAAAAAGTAAAAACAGGCATCTAAATTACTTGCTTAATTTATTATCGCTTGTTGGAAAGTTTATTTCAAGCGTTTCTCAATGGTCATCCGATTGAATGTTCATTATCTAAATACACAATTTATTTGAATAAATGTTGTAATTACAAATGATGCCAATATAGTGTGTCTTGAAAATGATTTATGGTGGTCTAACAGAAAGGTCTATTGGTCACAGCTACTTGTAACACACTTGCTTTTGTAGAACGTATGTGTATTTGAGTACGATACAATGGGCTTTAAAGGACTCCTTATGAATATGGATGTGCGCGAGAGCTTGACGGTTGGAGATTCTCTTGCTTTTTTCTCCCTTCGTTATTTCATATTCTGAATTCACGTAATTCGTAAAAGAAAACACATCTAAATTATTGGCTTAATCTTTTTGCGCCTGCTGGAAAGTTTATCTCAAGCATTTTTCAATGGTCGTCCGATTCAACATTCATATACTAAACACTTTATTTGAAAAAATGACGCATTTAACAATAGTGGCAATGTAGTGGAAAATGTACTAGGGTGGTCTACATGAAGGGTCTATTGGTCAAGTACTGCTACTTCTTGGGTGAATTCATGAATTTGAGGCTGAAATCGCAATTTAAATTTAACGGAATTTTCAATGAATCTATTATGGTGTAATTATGTATTTTTAATTAGTGCTGTATGCACTTTTTTTTAATGCTTAAAAATGTGTAATATAAGGTATACTGTCTTTAAAATATTTGGCAGCTGAGTCGCGAGCACTCTTTTCCTCTGTTCAACCAGCTTTGGGTTCGGATCTCGATGTTGGTTGGGTTGTTCGTAGTGGTTTGGTGTTCCTTTTAAACCCTTGGTCCCGGTCTAATATGTCCTTATATAGCAAAATTCGACAGTAGAGCTATGACTTATAATAAGTTTTTAATCGACGACGTATGCCAGCAGAAAACTAGTCTCTTAGTAGCACGTTCTAAAACGAGTCTATATGTAGTAGATATCGGGGCCATCGACCCGGCGGCTCTTTGGCACTTAATTGTGACAGGCAGGGACAAACTGCAATTACCCGATTCCTAAGTGGACACCTCAGAACTATGACCTTCTCAGATGGCTTGAGAACTTTCGACACATACACCAAGTGCTCCTTTGAGCAGGCTTCTCCTTCCCACATCATGGAGTGCCTGGGACTTAACCATCAAGATCTCCTTGGAAGTCCATTGCTGGTCCTGGACTTCCTCAGGGTGTTTGGATTCATGGACCTAGTCTAGCTCCGCTGGACTTTGGGGATTGGCAACAACAACAACAAAACTAGTCTCTAGGTAAAAAGTACGAAACTACTATCTTGGTGACACACTCTAGTCTATAGGTAACACACTTTAAATCTATTCTCAAGTAATATACTCTAAATTTAGTCTCTAGGTAACACTATAAATCTAGTCTCTAGGTAACACTATAAATCTAGTCTCTAGGTAACACTATAAATCTAGTCTCTAGGTAACACTATAAATCTAGTCTCTAGGTAACACATTCCTAAACTGTCTATGCAACTCTCTAAATCTAACCTCTGGTTAACACACTCCAAAACTTGTCTCTAAGCAACACACTCTAGTCTCTAAGTAACACCAGTTTTCTAGATAACCCAAATTAAATCTAGTCCCTTGAGTAACATGTTTTAAAACTAGTCTTAATACACTAGCCACTGCGTGGCCAGCACGGCGTTGCCCGTGACAGTTCTTTTCGTGGGGTCAGGAGTGACCGCTGCTCGCTAACTCACGGCGTTGCCGTGGTGGCCTCGTCATTGTCAAATGCGGCCAGGTTCGAATTGCGAAGATATCTAATTGATGTGACGTCACAATCTCTTGCGAAAATAGAAATATTTAATTGAAAAATTGAAGAAAGATTATTAAAAGAAATGCATTGATTATTTAAAAAAAAGGCATTCTATCTTTAACGAGATCCCGAATTTACAAAAAAGAACTAAACAATGCTTGTCAATTTTTTTTGCTTTCCTTCGCTGGAATTGTTTGAACGCAGGAAATGGAATCTGATGCGGTCAAATTCGTATTAGAAAAAAATATAAAAGTTACAATTTAAAAATTATTTATTTAAAGAAAATCATATTTTTAGGTATCGTTCTAATGTGAAATGTTCCGCAGATTTCAAATCCGTTGAAATTTTTAATCTATCTGTAAAGATCTAGGACATAGAAAAAAGAACTACATAACTCCAGTTAAAACTTTATTTGTTTTTTTCGTCGGCTGAAAAATCGTTCCTTGGAAAATGAAACGGAAACACAGAAAAAATAAATTTAGAATCTGTCATATCTTTATGATGTTGCCATTGTAGAGAAACCAATAATAAATAAATTTATTTTAAAATTTCCTAGATTAAATTTTAAAATTCGGTTTAGGCACAAAAATTGCAAACATTCGGACTACCAATGTGCCAAGTCTCATTATTGTAAGTGCCATAGTTTCGTCAGGACACTGCGTAGCGAGACACAAACGCTTCCTTTTATAATAGTAGAGATTAACGCTACACAATACTTCAAAGAAATTATTAAACCATCTCTAATAAAGAGCTTACGATAAAAAGAAACTCCAGATTGAGATCCCGGATACATCCCCGATTAAAGTATCTACTCGTCATTTTTAAGTTAAATGTTGCAAAAACTTCGTCCTGATGAAGTAGAAAAAAGAGGCGCTTGTCGTTTTGAAACAAACTCTTTGTCGTGGTTCTTTTCCTAATTTCTTCAAACAATAATTTGATTCTTTGACAAACACATCAAAGAATGTCAAAATTTCTTAGCCACAGATTGTTAAATTAGCGATTCAAAAACGAGGAAATTCTTTGAACTCAGTTGCTGGCATTTGCGTATTTTAAACTCATATGACTTAAATGTCATTTGTCATGAACACAGAAGATATTTGAAGTACACGCTCTGATGTTTGTTTTCTTATAAAAATACAAATCCCGATCTGCATGAAAGCTCTCGAAAGCATTTACTTCAGGTGCAGCCTTTGCATGTGCATTTAGAAAGCGGGACTTTCGCAAAGCATTTTTACGGAAAGAGCGTACTGGATTTTGGCGAATTTTTTACATTTCTAAATACTTTTTAAGCCAGGGAGAAACAAGAATGGGAAAGTACAAATAGGAACGACGCTGGTTTCCTACGAGTCCATAGCCGACCAACCGGTATAGTGGTTAAGGTGTTAGCCTCTAGATCGGAAGGTTCCTGGTTCGAATCCGGGTCCGGGCATGGATGTTTGTAAACGTATGGTGTAGAGGCGGCTGGTGCACCTTAAATCTGTCGTGGCCGAAAGTCCTCACGTTGGGTTGGCGTGGAAGTTTGGAGAGTGGGGTGCCAGCTCAGGTGGTGCTTCGTCATCTGACCGTGGTTCAAAATTACGAGGTGTTGTCCTCGGATCTTTCCCTTAAGGGACTGATCCCGGACCGTCGTCAATAGCCCGTTGTGTTGCTCTAGTACGACGTTAACTAAAAATTACCAATTACCATTACCTACGAGTCCATAATGCAACATTAAACTAAAAATGTCCACAATAAATAAGTTTCGGACAGAATTTAACTCGATTTATACTTATTTGCTGGCCAGTTCTAGCCCTTTTCCGATACCGATACGCAACATTCATAACTGAGAGTGTAAGTCTCCAGATCGGAAGGTTCCTGGTTCGAATCCGGGTCCGGGCATGGATGTTTGTAAGCGTATGGTGTAGAGGCGGCTGGTGCACCTTAAATATGTCGTGGCCGAAAGTCCTCACGTTGGGTTGGTGTGGAAGTTTGGAGAGTGGGGTGCCAGCTCAGATGTTGCTTCGTCATCTGACCGTGGTTCAAAATTACGAGGTGTTGTCCTCGGATCTTTCCCTTAAGGGACTGATCCCGGACCGTTGTCAATAGCCCGTTGTGTTGCTCTAGTACGACGTTAACTAAAAATTACCAATTACCATAACTGAGAATGCCAACAGTGAATAGCCGACCAACCGGTATAGTGGTTAAGGTGTTAGCCTCTAGATCGGAAGGTTCCTGGTTCGAATCCGGGTCCGGGCATGGATGTTTGTAAACGTATGGTGTAGAGGCGGCTGGTGCACCTTAAATCTGTCGTGGCCGAAAGTCCTCACGTTGGGTTGGCGTGGAAGTTTGGAGAGTGGGGTGCCAGCTCAGGTGTTGCTTCGTCATCTGACCGTGGTTCAAAATTACGAGGTGTTGTCCTCGAATCTTTCCCTTAAGGGACTGATTCCGGACCGTCGTCAATAGCCCGTTGTGTTGCTCTAGTACGACGTTAACTAAAAATTACCATTACCATTACCTACGAGTCCATAATGCAACATTAAACTAAAAATGTCCACAATAAATAAGTTTCGGACAGAATTTAACTCGATTTACATGACTTTTTATACTTATTTGCTGGCCAGTTCTAGCCCTTTCCCATACCGATACGCAACATTCATAACTGAGAGTGTTAGCCTCCAGATCGGAAGGTTCCTGGTTCGAATCCGGGTCCGGGTATGGATGTTTGTAAGCGTATGGTGTAGAGGCGGCTGGTCACCTTAAATCTGTCGTGGCCGAAAGTCCTCACGTTGGGTTGGTGTGGAAGTTTGGAGAGTGGGGTGCCAGCTCAGGTGTTGCTTCGTCATCTGACCGTGGTTCAAAATTACGAGGTGTTGTCCTCGAATCTTTCCCTTAAGGGACTGATTCCGGACCGTCGTCAATAGCCCGTTGTGTTGCTCTAGTACGACGTTAACTAAAATTACCATTACCATTACCTACGAGTCCATAATGCAACATTAAACTAAAAATGTCCACAATAAATAAGTTTCGGACAGAATTTAACTCGATTTATACTTATTTGCTGGCCAGTTCTAGCCCTTTCCGATACCGATACGCAACATTCATAACTGAGAGTGTTAGCCTCTAGATCGGAAGGTTCCTGGTTCGAATACGGGTGCGGGCATGGATGTTTGTAAGCGTATGGTGTAGAGGCGGTTGGTGCACCTTAAATCTGTCGTGGCCGAAAGTCCTCACGTTGGGTTGGCGTGGAAGTTTGGAGAGTGGGGTGCCAGCTCAGGTGTTGCTTCGTCATCTGACCGTGGTTCAAAATTACGAAGTGTTGTCCTCGGATTTTCCCTCAAGGGACTGATCCCGGACCGTCGTCAATAGCCCGTTGTGTTGCTCTAGTACGACGTTAACTAAAATTACCATTACCATTACAGTGAATAGAAATCATAAAAATTGCAGTTGTTTTGACGACCTTATGGACCCTATTGACTTGTTTCTTTTCTGCAAGGTAAGATTAATGGTAATGAAAAGCAATTAACGTCACACTCTATCAAAACAACGGTATTGGCAATGGTCCGGGATCAATCCCCATTTCTAGGAGAGCACACGCAATCATGGTCGGACGTCGAGGTAATACCTGAGCTGGCATGCCACTCCACACTTCGCCAACGTGAGGATATTTGAGGTCAAGACAGATTTAACGCACACCAGTCCTCATTGTACACGACGGTCTTTGGTTGTACTCGAACTCGAAACCCTCCGGTTGCTCTTCCAACCGAACTATCACAGCTCTCCTGCACCTCAAGGATAATATATTACAAATCATTTAAGCTCCGAGTTAGATAAAGGGCCCAAAAGCTGCGATTGATCCCAAGCTGTCTTAGAACTTGATTCGTCATCTGACCGTGGTTCAAAACTACGACGTGTTGTCCTCGGATCTTTCCCTTAAGGGATTGATCCCGGACCGTCGTCAAAACCCCGTTGTGTTGCTCTAGTACGACGTTAACTAATAATTACCAATTACCTTAGCCGACCAACCGGTATAGTGGTTAAGGTGTTAGCCTCTAGATCGGAAGGTTCCTGGTACGAATCCGGGTCCGGGTATGGATGTTTGTAAGCGTATGGTGTAGAGGCGGCTGGTGCACCTCAAATCTGTCGTGGCCTAAAGTCCTCACGTTGGGTTGGAAGTTTGGAGAGTGGGGTGCCAGCTCAGGTGTTGCTTCGTCATCTGACCGTGGTTCAAAATTACGAGGTGTTGTCCTCGGATCTTTCACTCAAGTGACTGATCCCGGACCGTCGTCAATAGCCCGTTGTGTAGCTCTAGTACGACGTTAACTAAAATTACATTACCAATTACCTTAGAATTTGGTGGCAATCTTTTACAAAGCATTGGCTGTTTTTCCCAATGCTCTAGAAACTAGGTAGGAGGATCGAGTTCAATTCCTTGTTGGGTGTATTTCTTTCTCCTGTGTCACCAAAACATTTCTTGTGTGTATGTCCCTTGACTTGACGTTGTTTGGCTCAGCTTGGACAAATATGTCCCTTTTACGCCATAAAACACCACTCAGCCAATCACTTATATTCTAAATGACCGTCTGAATTGGAAGGGATTAAGCAAGATAGTAAAACTTTATTGTGTATTCACCTAGATATGAACAGGGGTTTTGGATTTTATGTAGCAAAGACAATACTCGATCAAGCTGCAAGACAGATATAGATATAGACAAGTAATTGTGAAACGATAGTAAAGAGGTAGTTAGTTTAGCCCACGGTTGAACTGGAGCAACACATGGGTTACTGGCAATGGTCCGGGTTCATACCCAAAGAGAAAATTTCGAGGTCAACACCACGTAATTTTGAACCATGGTCAGATGACGATGCAACACCTGAACTGGCACCCCACTCTCCAAACTTCCTTACTCGCAACCCTCTGGTTATTAATCCGTTACTCTTTTTTCAACCAGCCGCAAACCATTCACATGACAAACGCCCTTAACCTAAACATAGTAAGATACCATTTGAGGCTGAAACGATGGGTATCAGCTTTATCTGACTGACTTTTTGAGATAAAATCAAATAGAGACCGACATCTCACTGATGTTTGCTTTATTTTAGTCGGCTTTGCTTCAGGTTTTATTAATTTTTATTTATTTTTTCTACCGAATTTAAGTTTTTGGCCTAGGATTTTGGACTTTGGCAAACACTACACTGCTGCCATTTTGAACAAATCTCATGGATTCCGGATGACGTTATTTCCCTAAAATTAATGTAAATGGTAATTTATTTCGACAGACTCAATTGCTTTTAAAACATATTCCGAGTTCCACTTGAAACATATTAGTTCCAGTTAGCAAAGTAACCAAGCGGAGGAGAAGCTCGCGAATCACATTTCCTGAGGATAAATAGATTTTTTGGTAAAATTAAATATATTTGGAATTCTTCGTTGCAAACCCTTACCTTTGTCAAAAGAATTGTGTTTATCAACGAATTGCTCAATAATTGAATATCAAACCTATTTAGTCACACAGCCTTGAACAGTCTGAAGACACTTTAAAATCTAAACTAAATTTTCTCAATGGTAATCATATTTTCCATCGTATTGGCTGAATGTGGAATCTCCAAATTCAATCTCACGATACATACGGCATCAGGCGAAATTCAGTGCCTTCAGAAGTATGTCGAGAGACAATGCAAAATTTAGCATACCAACTTTTCGCTTCCTTTTTCCTGCAGAATTTTCATATTTCAAAAGCAATTTGAAAAGGAAATCTCAGCGTCCAAATCAAATTTGGCAGTCGCAGTTGTTTTGGAGTTGAGAATGTTCGTGAAGATTTTTGCCCGGAAATAAACATAAGGAAATTGAAAGTAACTTTGACTTGAGTATATATTCACACACATGATTGAATGCATGCTTTAATAAAATATAGATATGAGGTCGAAAATAATTATATTCAATTCACTCATTCTGTAAACACACATAGTAATCCATTGCAATTTACTGGCTGGTTTGGATTGGACATGGTGAAAAGGTACTTGCTCTTTGGATCCACTCCATCTAAGATAACTCTCAAGATCATAACAATACTATCCAAAACTGCAGATGTGTTTGACTCAACGATGTTTCAGTACTGTGAAGAACTGAACGAGGTTTCATCACTGATAAGTTAATGCTTGCTGACCAGCAAAGGTTATCTCTTAAAAAAAGTTGCACGTAACATAAAACGCCTGAAAGAAAGTATGGAAAACCTATCCAAAAATTTTCAGTAACCATGAGATAATGGACTCTTAACAACTTTATGTTCAGATTAACTATGCGTCAATTATGAACGTATAAGGACTTAAATGATAAATTTTTAATTACCCTGAGTTAAAAATTTACTTCACTAGTAATGTTTTTTTTTTTTGCTTAAAAATGCAATTTTATCATGAAATATATTTTCAAAAATGGTGGGCTTTTAAGGCCACCATTTTCAGGTTCTTTTGAGGAAATTTCACAAGGTTTTACGGGGAAATTTTTAAAGCCGAACAATATAAATTTAGCTTTTAGTACGTTTTTATAAGCGAATGCCTACAGAAATCTGCAGAAGCAGAAGTAGTCGGTATAAAGCTGGTTTTAGAGAATATTCTCCAAGAGGAGGATATTCGAGAATTTTCTACAAAAGCATGTATTCCACTTTTTCAGCACTATTTTAATCTAATAATGCCTAATTAGTTTCCACGCTGTCTTGCTTTCAGAAGTTTTATGTTGCGTGAACCTTTTTTGAACAGATAACTTTTCCATTTAGAGTGGATAAGACCATAAGCGCTGAAACGTCCTTCAGTAATTGCTGTACTGGCTGGCATTGTTATGATCTTGAGAGCTACCTTTGAAGAACTGTATCCTAAAGCAAGTACCTTTTTACCCATGTACCAACATTAATCTTTTCTTCACATCGACTTCAAGACACGATTTCTCAAAGCAGCATTTTTTCGTTCAGTATTCTGCCAGTTCCAAAAGCACTTCTTCCACTGGTACCTACTACCTCAAGGAAGATCTATTGAATGAATTCTGATGTAGCCTGTTCATTCTTATTTAGCTTGTTCCACTCAAGCTAACATGTTTGGCAGTATAGTGGATTGACTTCAAGGCTGAGTATCCAAGATTACTGTATCAATTGTCCTATATATAGATAATGGTAATTTCTTCATTTTTAGAAATATAACAATATATAAGTGATCCCTCAGATTTTCTTCAGTTTCACAAAACGTTTCCATAACCATGTAACTATATCCAGGGGGTATTTGTTGCTTAGCATATCTGTAGACTTAACCATGGCAGCAGCATTATCAGTAACATATGGAAGATGTATCATGTTTCAACGTATGTATTTCAATGTATCATGTAAAACTAATAATTATAAATTGTCTCTATAAGACCACAGTTCTAGTTGTTTGATGGACAAGATAGCTCGTCAATAGAAGAAAACTGACCAGATCTTGGATCTCATCCTATTAAAAATTGGCAATACCTTGATGACGATATATCACGTCATTAGCCAAATTCGGCAGATCTTCACGGGCGAGATATCTCGTCAGAGCCGCTCAGAGGGTTAAATAGAAAATTCTCGATGGAAAGACATAAAAGAAAGACATCTCAGAATTTTCATGTTCGAAGAACATTTTTAGAATATTCTCTTCGGAAAACATTCTCTGCTAAAAACTCTACCTTTGCATGCATGAAAGCATTTCCAGAGAGAGAGAGAGAGGAAACAGAATTTTTCACGCGAAAAGTGGTCGAGGAATCGATACTGTTGGAATCTGCTTCCCCCACTTCGTCTCCATTTCAATCGCAAGAATTTCTCGGGCATAATTGCCTCATAATAAAGTTGGCCATCATACCAATCAAACTAATTAGGTCGATTGGTATTTTTCTCTTCAGTCAACCCTTCTTTCGGAATACCTTTTACTACACAAAAAGTCCGGGGGTCTCCAATTCTTCGCCAGAGGAGAATCATAATTAAATAGCGATGTGACACCGAAGAATGTGCTTTTCGTTAAAAGATAATGAACGAGAAAATAGTTAGTTCATTCTTTAGTGCTGTTTGTTAAAGCAGATTCTGCGTGCACTATATTTATGCCATTAAAGAAACTTTCCTCCTGAGAGATACTCGAGTAATAAAAAGTGTTTTCTTGCGGATGGTTGAGATTCGTCAAATAATCCCGAATAAGTTCAGGGACGTATTAAGAAGGGCGGTTTGGGCGTCACTTGAACTGTTATTGGTGGTATAGAAATAAATGCTGGTATTAGCACGATTGCTGCGAATCGGAGGTTTGGGAAACGAATAAGTCGGAAAATCGTGGACACATTTGAAGATTTTCAGATGTATTTGCAAATGAAGGAAATGCTGATTTGCAAAACAGGAGACCATTTTGGTCATTTTCAAGAGAGTTTACGCGGTACGTAACTCACAAGTTCATATTTACTGTCAGCCCGGTTGGAAAAGAAATGGATTAGAAACCGGAGAGAGAGTTGCGAGTTCGAATCCAGCCATAGACCGTCGTGTACAAAGAGGACTGGTGAGCGTTGAATCCATCGTGACCTCAAATGTCCTCGCGTTCGCGTGATGTGGAACTTCAGAGTGGGAAGCCAGCTCAGACGTGACCTCTTCATGTGACCTTGGTTCAAAAATACTTGGTGCTTTCACATCGGGTTTGATCCCGGAACGTCGCCAATAGCCTGCTGTGTTGCTCTAATGAAACGGTAATTAAAGTATCTACCAACAATATTTGTTGTCAAATCATCACAATAAATACGTACAGTGACACAAATTCGATAGATTATTCTCAGTCCTAGCTCTATGGATCTTTCGGTAGCAGTTCCATGTAGTACTGTAAATGGTTTCTGTATTTAGCGTGGGCCTCTATTTTATGCATGCAGCAAAATTCAGTGTATTCCCTCTCTTCACAAGCATTCAAAACATCCCTTACAACACAACTGCAAACTCTGTTTGCGGCAGACGCGTGTCACGGCATTTCCTGCCAACAGCGCCCCCTAAATGTTCTCCTCAAGCCACAACACTCTACCCCCAACAACAAAAATCCACTCTTCTACATCTCAGCCCCATCGCGACGATTAAATCGGAATTCCTACAACTGTCGCTCTGCGAGATTTGCACAGTGACGTCTTGTCAACCCACACAGATAACCCCCCAGCGATAACCATCAAGAGGGAGACGTTCTTGAATTTCTCGAGGAAGATTGAATTTCTTCCAGTCCTCCAGCACACAAAAAACCGTTCCCACCTCCCAAACCGCAATCTTCAACAAAAACTGCGCCGTGGTCTTTTGAGTCCTTCCCCCTTCGGAGGGAAGTTATTTATTTCTCCTGCCAAAAGACTGGCGGGTCTCTTCTGGGAGACCCCTGCCTGGGGGTCAAACTGAGGGTCAGACTCGTCCAGCCTTGGGCGTAGGGGAGAAGCAGTTTTATGTGGTCTGTTTTCTAGTTAGTTAAAGAGTGGGTTTTTGTTTTGTCTTTTGTTCTCATCCTTTGAAGTTGCAGCTTCGGAGTAATGTGGCTGTTGTAGCAAATAAGTTCAGCAGTGTTGTTAGCTTTTATGTAGTAAATCCCCTTACAGTTCCAAATAACGACTAGGCCTTATCTGGATTTGACGGCATCGCCAAAAATAAACGGAATTATTAATCTGTTTTCTGTGATCAGACTTATGTAACCTCCTACGATAGTTAAAATCACTATTGGCAGTACTGCAACTTCAGCACTTGGGTGTCAAGGCCGTTGTTGGAGCCCGTGCTGTGTAATCTTAATTTTTTTGCAATTCTGAAGTGCACATATGTCATAGGTTTGCCATATGATATGTCAACATTTCTGTTGAAAATTTTAAAAGGAAATAGAGATGCTATGATCGGTTTCATGTATCGTAGCTATTTACCTGATGAGATTTCTGGATGCATGAAAATATACATTTAAGAGCATGCTGTCTTTATTTCTTATGCTTCTCATTTTTACTTATATAATTTTAGGCATGGGATTTGTGATTCACACATTTCGCTCAAATACCAAATTAAAAAAAGTTGTCTCTTTCGATTAGAAACAAGGGAGTTCATGTTCAGTTTATCAACGTTGAATTGATTTTAAATTCGTGATTTAATTTTTCCCCCTCAAATTATAAACAATGTAAATTGGAAACACGTTGAGACTTGACTCTTAAACTTCCTGCCTACTTCTTAAATTAGCAACTTAACTTTTCTTTGTTGCAAAATGTTTTTACTGAATGTAAATTTTAGGAAAGAACCCCACCAGAGCAATTTTAATATTATTTTCTGAGAAAGTGTAAGTCTGGTTAGAAAAACTATACACGCTAAGTCAATTTTACTTACATTTTTAATGATGATTCAACTACCCGATGTAAGTTTTAAAAATGTGCTTAATGCAAGGTTCTGCAACTTCGTGGGACTTGCGGTCTGTAGTATGAATAAATATGTATGTGTCTGTATGTACTAGCTTAAAGAAGTGGGAAGTTGTTGAGGATGGTAGGTAGATATTTTGA
Source organism: Metellina segmentata (assembly GCA_947359465.1). Taxonomy (NCBI): domain Eukaryota; kingdom Metazoa; phylum Arthropoda; class Arachnida; order Araneae; family Tetragnathidae; genus Metellina; species Metellina segmentata. The sequence goes on along the minus strand of OX375878.1, from coordinate 99,614,396 downwards.
TTAACGTCGCAATGGAGCATTACAATGGGCTATTGGCAACGGTCCGGGATCAAACCAGGAAGGAAAGAGCCGAAGACAACACCACGTAATTTTGAACCACGGTCAGAAGACGAGGTCACACCTGAGCTGGCACCCCACTCTCCAGACTTCCGCACCACGCCAACGTGAGGACGATTGAGGACACGACAGATTTAACGAGCTCCAGCCCCTTTTGTAAACGTCGGTCTTTGGTTGGATTTGAACTCGAAACCTTCCTATTGCTAATCCGTTACTCTTCCATGGCCCTTTGAGTGAGGATGGAAATGACATCAATTGATTTTTAGAAATAATTTAATATAGATAAACATTAGTGTGTTATACGTTACGTTTCTTTTTTAACAAAACTTGTGGACTGGTAATGGTAATGGTAATTTTAATTAACGTCGTACTAGAGCAACACAACGGGCTATTGACGACGGTCCGGGATCAGTCCCTTAAGGGAAAGATCCGAGGACAACACCTCGTAATTTTGAACCACGGTCAGATGACGAAGCAACACCTGAGCTGGCACCCCACTCTCCAAACTTCCACGCCAACCCAACGTGAGGACTTTTGGCCACGACAGATTTAAGGTGCACCAGCCGCCTCTACACCATACGCTTACAAACATCCATGCCCGGACCCGGATTCGATCTAGAGGCTAACACCTTAACCACTATACCGGTTGGTCGGCACTTGTGGACTGGAGTAAATCTTGTAGTCTCAGGATATCCCTCAAATTCTCGTTTTTTAAATTACCCCCTCTTACTTTAGTATATAAGTGAAAACGTTTGACTTACACCCAAATGTGCTACCAACAATGCTTAACTTTCAGTGGGTAGCTGCTAGCAAATTTTTAGAATTACTCTTTTCCCGGCTTTTGTCTACGAATCGGTAAATCAAAATTATTTCAATTCGGAAGATCGATTATCTCCAGTAGATCGTTGTATACCTGATCAAAGAAACGTCGATCCCTATTTCTGGAAAATGTGAACTGTAGGTGGCACAGGTGCGATTTCTGTCAGGTACGATTCATCCCTGGGTCTACTTCTCTCTTATCTGTGTCAATAGCCGACCAACCGGTATAGTGGTTAGGGTGTTAGCCTCTAGATCGGAAGGTTCCTGGTTCGAATCCGGGCCCGGGCATGGATGTTTGTAAACGTATGGTGTAGAGGCGGCTGGTGCACCTTAAATCTGTCGTGGCCGAAAGTCCTCACGTTGGGTTGGCGTGGAAGTTTGGAGAGTGGGGTGCCAGCTCAGGTGTTGCTTCGTCATCTGACCGTGGTTTAAAATTACGAGGTGTTGTCCTCGGATCTTTCCCTTAAGGGACTGATCCCGGATCGTCGTCAATAGCCCGTTGTGTTGCTCTAGTACGACGTTAACTAAAAAATTACCAATTACCATCTGTGTCAATAAAGAATTTCCTTGAGTTTCCATTTACTTGATCTTGGGGATTGATCCCGGACCGTCGTCAATAACCCGTTGTGTTGCTCCAGTACGACGTTGATTCAAATACCTACCATCTACTTGACATTGTGACAAGTAGCTTCGCCTAATACCTTTGTACCATGAAACAAAACCGTTTTAAGGAAAAAAACGACATTTTCAGACATTTGTAATCTAAAGCCCTGTTTTCGTCTACTCAGAATTCGACGTAAACATGAAAGAGCTTTTTAAACCAGGGGTTGGTGTGACTTAATGGGTTGGCCACTGCTCTAGCAATCTACCAGTTGTAGATGGCGCAGATTTATTCCTGTCAGGTGCAATTCCACCTTGGATGTATTTCTCTCTTCTGTGTCTAAAAATTTCCTTGTCTGTATGGCCATTCACTTGACCTTATCTGGCACAGTTGGGCCAAATATAGCCTTTGCACCATAAAGCCCAACCAAACAATCTTCGCTGGCGTATTATGTACACTCCTGGTTAATCGAGTACTCGGTTAATTTCCGAAATTTCAATTTCGAGTGACAGTTCACTCCATTCACTTAAACAAGCAACAAACGGAAGGCATTATACAGTTACCGTTAACTTCCTCGTAGAAGGACGAAATTATATATGAGCATTTTAAAGCAAACCACACAATCCTCACCGAACCCAAACGCCACTTTGATCACACGAAATCCTTTTCACACTTCGAGTAGCCCCAGGGCGAGAAAATTCCAAAGCCTCCAATCACCACCTTGTACTTCTTCACCTCCTAAGCTGACACCACTTTATGAAACAACCGGGAATATATGCCAACCACCTCCCCCGGCTGAATAACAAGTCACTAAAAGCAAATTAAAATTTCTTCGCAGAGCAGCGGCCAGTGGTAAAGCTAACGAGCCGCGGTATCAGGCTTCAGACACTTTCAGGTCCTAGAGCAGTTCCCATGCAGCCTCCCCCCTATCATTAAGCCCTTCGGATTTTTAACGCCCAGGGCCTATAATTCAGCCGTCTTCCCGACTGGAGGGTTGGTAATCAGCCACCCTTCCCCAGCTGACTGTGGGAGTGGGATCCTGGGGAATGTTGTCGGTGGCATAACATAAAAGTTTACGTTTGAAACTAGTGGGGGAAGTTTCTTGGAGGTCTTTTTCTTTACTTGCTTTGCGAAGTGGGTTGTGAATAGTGGGGTGAAGAGGCCAGCTTGGAGTGTGTGCCTTGAGGCTAGGGATGAAGGATTGGTAAGAGTTTTGACGGTGGAGATGAAGTGAGGCGAGTGTTTATATGGACTGCCTCTCAGGGGTAGTTGAATTAAAGTCGCGCTAGAGCAACATAACGTGCTATTGGCGACTGTCCGTCCGTCCTTAAGGGAGTGTTCCGATGACATCACCTCGTAGTTTTGAACCTTGGTCAGATGACAAGGTCGACTCCTGAGCGGGTACATGACTCTCATCTCCCATACCATGCTAACGCGAAGACATTTGAAGTCACGGTAGATTTAACGTACTCGACGGTCTTCGGCTCTTGGGTACGGTAAGGCAAGGAAATTTTAATTAACTTCGTACTAGAGAGAGAAAAATACTTCGCACTATTTTAATTAACTTCGTACTAGAGAAAGAAAAATACTTCGTACTATTTTAAATAACTTCGTACTATCGCCGGTCTTGGGTTGGATCGAATTTCGTACTCGCTATCCTCCTGTTGCTAAGGCTCTGTTCCCATGGGGCTATTTCGAACGCGCGTTTTCGAGGTTTTTGAGGTCCGCTTCCCGTAAGCATTAAATTATGTTTTTATCCCTTTTATTCAAGTTTCAAACTTTGCGATCGTTGAAGATATAGTAAAAATTTCAACGGATTACAAATCAGGGTAAAATTCTACGCCAGATCGTTACCAAAATCAGATTTATTATTTAATTATTTACCATTTAATTATTAAATTATTTATAAAAAATAATTACTTATTTATTTGAAGAAAATATCCCATTTAAGGTATCGATCTGGTGTAAAATTTTCGGCAGATTTCAAATCTGTTTTTATTTTTACTCTATCTTTAACAATCGCAAAGATAGAAACTTGAATTAGGGGTATAAAAAATATAATTTATTGCTTACGGAAAGCGGAACTCGAAAACGCGTGTTAGAAATCGCTTCATGTGAACCTGGCTACCACGGCCCTAAATGGAGTTCGGAGCTTTTGTAATACGAACGTGGCATGGTATAGATTGGTTGGGTTTTATGGCGCAAGAGGCATATTCGGCCATGTTCGGTCAAACACTCGACAGACAACGCCAAGTAGTGGACATACACACAATGAAAGCTTTACTGACTCAAAAGGAGGGAAATAGAACCTGCACCACCTACAACTCGTAGATTGCCTTCAAACCCACAGAGCCACATACAGGAACCAAGAAATACGTTCATGCTTTGAGGTGAGTGCCTCTTTTGTAAGCAAAATAATCTCCGTTAAAAATGCTTTTACAAAAAAACTGTTTAGATGATTTTAAGTTTGATAGTTTAAAGAGCTTGGAACAAGGAATCAAACATTGAAATATATCTCAGAGTTCAAGACGCACAACAAAACTAAAATTATCCATAAAAAAAAGTTTCAATCTGCTTTCACAAAATAGAGTAAGAATGATGATAAACACTAATTGTCCTCCTAACATGTTCTCAAAACACCTTACCCGAAAATAGTTCGATGGGTTAAATATAGGTATTCGGCTGGTTAAAGATAGGTATTCGACAGGTTGAAGATAGGTATTCGATAAGTAGAATTCGATAGGTTAAATAGTATGGAACAAGGAATCAAACCATTGAAATATGTTTCAGAGTTCAAGACGCACAACAAAACTAAAATTATCAATAAAAAAGTTTGAATCTGCTTTCTCAAAATGGTGTAAGAATGATAATAAAGAAATAGTTATTCTTAATATGCTTATAATTTCTTAATATGTTATTCTTAATATGCTCGAAAATAGTTATTCTTAATATGTTCGCAGTTAGGAATGATGTGATAGATATGCAAATGACGTGTAGATAATGCAAATGACGTTTAGAATACGGGAAATAGTTAAATACCAATCGATACCTGTGTGAATTCTATGGTGTAACTGAAAATTTACGTTTAAAGCTAGCGATTAAAGTTTTATGGAGAACTTTTTCTTTGCCAATCGAGTGGAGTGGTTGTGAAGGGGGAAATTTTGGAGTGTGTGCCTGAAGGCTTGAAAATACCGAATGATCGGCAAGAGTTTTGAGCGTGGCTCTGAAGGGGATCTGAAGTGAAGTGAAGCGGGTGTTTATCGACTATTTTTGAATAGAGTTGGGATCTCATGAAATGAGAACATGGTACCAAGATTTGCATGGGCTGTTCGAGATTAAATTTATGATTTACAATGAGCTATTCTAATTTTTAAACAAACGTAAATGAGCATCAGAAAGCTTTTGGGGAATCCACGGATTTAATGTCTGTGTGGAACAGATGTGTAAGAATAAACATGGAGCAGTCAAAATATTGAAAGATGTCAGTGTGCCCCAGAAGCCCGGATCCTAGGACTATAGGGTCGCTGTAGCCCATTTGGAAGACTAACGAGATAGCAAACCGGATGGTTGCGAATTCGAAACTCGGTCCAGTCTGAGACCGTCATGTATACGGGGGCTGATGCATGTTACGTTTGTTATGGCCTCAAATGTCTTCACGCTGACGTGGTCTGGAAATGTGGAAAGTGAGATCGAGTGTTGACTTAACTCCATCATGGGATACCGACCCTACGAAGGGTTTACGGTAAACAAAATTTCCCATGTCGTGAAAGATGACCAAATGAGAAAAGGACAAAAAAATTTTGTGTGATGCAAAGCAGAAATTTTGAGCTATAAAATACACATGCAGGTGGTGCTCTAAATTTTTTTTACTATGAGGTTGAAGAGGCAATTTAAGTGTTTTAAATCGAAGACTGAATTTAAACCGATTGCTTGAGTTCCAACTCCCTGGAGGCCACAAATCACACGATTTGTATGACTTTTCTTTGTAGCAAGGGATGAACAGCCAGTCGTTTAAGTCAGGCGTCGTAGTACTGACTTGCTGGTTCCTTGATGTGTAGATAAGATGTGATAGGGCAGGTGGTAACATAGTGGTCCCTCATCATCTGACCGTGGTTCAAAATTACGAGGTCCAGTCCTTACATCTTTCCTTTAGGAATTGATCCCGGATCATATAGTTCATCAATAGTCCGTTGTTTTGCTCTAGTGTGTTAACGTTAATTAACTGCCTACCTACTTAAACAGTCTAGCAAATGTGCACAGTTGGGCAAAACGTATTGAACACCTTTCATTATTCGCCGACCAACCGGTATAGTGGTTAAGGTGTTAGCCTCTAGATCGGAAGGTTCCTGGTTCGAATCCGGGCCCGGGCATGGATGTTTGTAAGCGTATGGTGTAGAGGCGGCTGGTGCACCTTAAATGTGTCATGGCCGAAAGTCCTCACGTTGGGCTGGCGTGGAAGTTTGGAGAGTGGGGTGCCAGCTCAGGTGTTGCTTCGTCATCTGACCGTGGTTCAAAATTACGAGGTGTTGTCCTCGGATCTTTCCCTTAAGGGAATGATCCCGGACCGTCGTCAATAGCCCGTTGTGTTGCTCTAGTACGACGTTAACTAAAATTACCATTACCATTACCTTTCATTATTCACCATCCTGGAATCGCTCAATCGAACTAAAAGTGTCGTTAGACTTAAAATAACGCCTAATGCACACAAATGTGTATTAGATTTTTACATAAGGGCACAGTCTTCATATTTATTTAGAAACAACTTCCAAAATTTCAAACCAGATCCTTTTTTTTTTTTTTTTGAGATTTTGGTCTTCACTTTCTAGTCATCTGGCCGTGATTCAAAAT